>LOJH01059938.1:0-19679 GCA_001685095.1 Ellobius talpinus
CGCCTCTACCCGGCTGTGGACGAGCAGGAGACACCGTTGCCCCGGTCCTGGAGCCCGAAGGACAAGTTCAGCTATATCGGCCTCTCGCAGAACAACCTGCGGGTGCACTACAAAGGTACGGGGCGCGGGGTCCCGCGGAGAGATCCGACGGTGCGGGGCGAGGCTCTGGGCGAGGGAAGGTGAGAGTTGGGTCCCCCAGGTGGGGAGGAGGTGGGATTCCTAGGCCGGGAGCTGGACGCTTTGAGGGGAATCCGGGATGACGGGACACCTCGCACCTTCCGATTTCCCCGAGATAAATCTACGGGCCGGAGTTGGGTTACATTGTTCTCCAGGTGGAGGGTCAGGCGGTCTCCTCTTTCGCAGCGGGGGTGAGAGGCACGATTCCGAGGTACAGTTTCTAATTAAGGGAGCGCAGAGATACACAGGAAGGGGGAGGGAGGCGCGATCTGTGGCGGATTTGTCCCAAATTAGGCCAGAGATTGTCTAGGGGGACAAAAGGACAAGGGGCCCAAGTTGGCCATCATTGTACCTTATTGAAAGCAACCGGGAGGGCGAGAGGGAAACCTTAGGATTCGCTGTTTCCTTCGGAGAGCAGAAACCCGCCCCTCCGGGTGGTGGGACATGCCCTGTGTTTCCGGGTTGATGTTCCATGAAGTTTTGTTGAAAACAAGGGGTTTCAAACATGTTATTTAGCATTCTGAAGAAAATTGGCTCCTATTTTGCACCTGCAGTTAGCACCTTAGGCTTCTGCTCCCTCCCATCCCCACTTTTCCTTGGTTAAAACAAAGCTTCAAGCAAATTGGTTGTATAGGAAATTGTAAATGGCAGTAGGGTTTTTTTGAATTGTAGCTCAGATTGATGGCATGCGTCAAGTTTACTTGCGTGGAAGGGGTAAAAATAAATGCAATGGTGTCAGTTTGGAAGCACATTCTGTGTTTCAGGCCCTAAACCTAAAAGCAGGAGCTTTTACATTCCGAGCAGGTTCTTTTTGATTGGCTCTAAAGGAAGGGTCTTCAGATCTTAGTGACAAGCATGTAAAAGCATGTAAAAGGATACAAACAACCTTGGGATAAGATTCGGGAAGAATTCAGAACTGGGGTTTGATAAGAATCTTAATAAATCTACTATTTAATTGGAAAGGAGTATGGCTGCAGAAATCTGCTGAATGATTTGACTGTAAAGACTACACAAAGATAGGCCTTGTTGAATTATTCTTGCCATAGGTCCAAAAAAGTGCTTACCATTTCAAACGTTATGTCCTTGATCTAAGTGTCTGAAAATTTCAAAATACTGAAGGTTTTTTTCCACCTTTAGTTAGGACATTTTGTTGATTTCTTCCTGGATTATTACTTAATTTTGTTTTTAAATTTGTGTGAACTGTGAGTGCTATGTTACGAAGCGTTTACTTCTCTTTTGGCTGCCAGAATGCTTTTGTTAGATTTGACAAAACTTTTATCATTTTAAATTTGTGGTTTATGGTCAATAAAAAGCTTTTAAAAGCAGAGACTGTATGTAGGAGAGATTAGTGAACAAAGAATCACCGGTTTCCTGAGTCCTGGCAGGCACTGGTAATATTAGGTATGTTAAAAGAGAGCCTCAGTTTCTTCTGAGTGATGTGGGAGTTGGGCTACATAGTCCCTAAGGAAATTTCCATGGCAGCTTAAGACTCGCGATTATGGCTTTATTTAACATTATAACTTAAGACTCGCGATTATGGCTTTATTTAACATTATAACATGCCTTGATTAGTTGTATTTACTTAAAATTAATCATCTGGGCCAGAGACAAGTGTGTGTTTATGTGGTTGGGGTTTGACTATTATGGTACTGTTGTCGCAATTATTTTTTCCTGTTGGCCTTTTTATTGCTATCTGTTGTGTAACACGGAGATTCACTTTCTGGAAACATCTCTGTTTTATAAACATAAACCATTCATTCTGGAAGAGCAGATTTGTTGTCATATTTTCTCCCTGTTTTTATCTCCTCTTTGTTTCTCATTTCCCCATGTTACAAAGACAGTGTCTCTTTTCTAAACCTTCATCTAGTCTTATTATTTTAAAGTCTGTGTGTTTTCTGTTGTTACTATTTTTCCTGTGTGTCTTTTGAGAGGAAACCAAGTATTCTGGGCAACTTTGACTTAGTAGCAAAAAGGAAGTGTTGTAGGTAGTGAATAATAAAACTTAAAAGTCACAAATGAGAATAGATGTTTTATGTAATGTATCCTTGTACTGCCTTGATTTTTTTAAACACAAAATTGTTAGTCTATTGGCAATTTTCTGTATTACAGAATTTTAAAAGATTAATCGTACTTGTTTTCCAAAAATGATGATCTTGATTTTTTTTTCTCTGACCAAATGTTTTCTAAGTCGGAATTGCTGATTATGGAAATAGTTTCTTTAGTGACCTAAAGATCCCATGTCAATAATGACAGATACCTAGATAAAATGAATTGAGTTGCAGAAGAGTCCCCTTGTGTGTAGAATAGTGTATGTTAAGTTTTTTCTTTGTGTGTGGGGTAGGTGAGTGGGTGGGGTGCTCCATGGTGCAGGTGTGGAGCTCAGAGGACAAGTTTTAGGAGTAGGTTCTCTATTTCCACCATGTGGGTCCTAGGTTCCCTTCATTAGACTTGTTGGCAGGAGTCTTTACCCACTGAGCCACCTTGCTGGCTTTATATGAAATTTTTGAGGCTTTTCACTTAACAATCACACAGTTGTTATCGAGATGATCCTCTTATTTCAAAAATTGTTGATATTGACTGATTTTTAAGGTGACAGGTTTAGACATAATTATAACTATTTTTAATGATTATTAAAGAAACATTTAATGAAAATTGGGTTCAGATAGCATGTGCACTATCACTATTAGGATGCTTTACAAAGACAAGTAGATCTGGAAAGTGGGAGCACCTGAAGGTTAGATTTTTTTCAGTCACAAGTCAGGATTAAAAATTAATTTTCTGGGGCTGAAGAGATGACTCAGCTGTTAAGAGCACTTGTTGAGCTTTCAGAGGACTTGGATTCAATTCCTAGCACCCACATGGTGGCTCATAACCATCCATAAATAACTACAGTTCCAAGGAATCTGATGCCCTCTTCTTACCTTTTTGGACATCAGGAACACATACATGCATGCAGGCAAAACACTTTTACATATAAAGTAAAATAAATTTTTAAAAATTTAAAGAAAATTTAAAAGTTTTTGCTGACTCCAAATTTTGTGATCTTTGTTTTATTCTTACTACTTCATTCTATTTGTGTGAGCATAATTTCACATTTCTAAAAGACAGTTGTGCCCAAAGGTACTTCCCTTTAGGGGAAAAGGTAACTGAAATGCAATAATGCTTCAGAAAAGTTGGGACTCCTTGATATTCCTAACTTAAAATGCTTCATACAAATGCCAGAGAACTGAAACTTGAATTTGAGGAAGTGATGGAATAGTGAATTGTACCTTTTAATTGAAGCAGCTTTCAAATCTCTAAGTAGATACTGTTTTTATGTGTGTAGGGTGTGGGGGTAGGGAGGTATGTATGCCTGAATGCATGTGCCTTGGTGTCCAGAAGAGGGCATTGGATCCCCTGGAGTTGGAGTGAGTTACTGGTAGTTATGAGCCACCTGGTGTGGGACCAAACTTGGGTCCTAGGAAAGCATTAAGTTCTCTTGAATTGCTGAACCAAGTTCCTGAAGTTATTAATTTTCATATAATTGCTCATAATTTTTGTATTTTTTCTTAATACTTTTTTATGTGTGTGTATGCAGGCTTGTGTGTGATTGTGTGTTGTGGACATGTACTTGTGAAGGTCTGAGGACAGCCTCCAAAGTTTGTTCTCTTTCTATCTTGTGGGAGCTGAGGGATCGAATTTAGATTGTGAGCAGCACTCCTATTCACTGAGCCGTCTTGCTGACCTTGTTTTCCTTAAGTCTGAACAAATATTTTAACAAATGTTTGCTTACAAGGACAAAGGCCTATTAAGGATTATAGGGGTGCTGAGAAGATGGTAAAGTGCTTGCTATATAAGCATGAGGACCAGAGTTTGGATCCCCACCACTCCCGAGAAAGCAAAGCGTGTCATTATGTGCCTGAAACTCCTGGGGTGTGTGTAGGGGGGAATATGGACACAGGTGTATCTCGGGGAATTGTTAATCAGAGAACAGTCAGTTCCAGGATTAGTGAGAGATCATAAAATAAGAGTAAAAAGTGATTAAGGAAGATAATTGTCATTCTCACAGGGTGATTTAAGAGATCTTTAAATCAAGGAATTTTACTGGGCATGGTGGTAAACTCTTGTAATCTCAGAATATGTGAGAGATAGAGGTAGGAGTTCTAGGCCAACCCAACCTTCATAGCAAGATCTTGTATTGAAAAGAATTAAAAGCGAACTGAGTTTTCCCTGGGAATCTCTTTGCTAAGGTTTTGATAAATTGGCTTTGGTTGAATTTAATAATTATACTCAGAAAAAACTAGATAGCAGTAATGATAATTGAGCAGTTGCAATGGGGCAGAAAATTGTGGTTTGTGTGCATACCTTGTTTACTCATTCATTCTTTGATTTAAGCTTTCATTTCATTTCTACATGTTTACTTGGCACTGGTTTCTGGGCTTAAAGATGACTAAAATACTGTCTTTGACCTCACAGAAAGAACATAAAATGGAGTAGTAAGGAAATATTAGAGGACACTGGAAGACAGGAGCATCTAACTTAGGCTGACCCTGGGAAGGGGTGCAGTGATTCTCAACCTTCCTAATGCTGTGACCCTTCAATACAAGTCTTCATGTTGTGGGGGGGTCCATCAAGCATAAGCTTATTTCATTGCTACTTCGTAACTGTAATTGTGCTACTGTTAAGAATCATAATGTAAATATCTGATACGCAGGATCTCTGACAAGAGACCCCTGTGAAAGGGTCATTCGAACCTCTGAGGTTGAAAAACTACTGAATTCGAGATTCAGTCATGAGTAGTTTCTTCAAGAAGTTAAGCTCAGTGGTAAAACGTAAAAGATGAGAGCAAAGTCTTAGAGACCTTATTCTGTGGGAGCTGGAGAATCATCAGATTTTAAATAGAAAGTGCCTGGATCACATTGTTATTTTGTCAGACCTCACAACTGAGTGAAATATAGATCCAAATGTATAAGACCAAAAAAAAATTCAATTTCTTTAGGAAACTGTTGCTTTAATGTTTTGATCAGTGGAAGGGGCAGAGAAGACATATATATATATATATAGTGAGAGTTTAAAGGTAATAGAGATAGGAGGAATAATGGAGAAATCAAGGATAATGGAGAAACCAAGGCCTAAGCCCTTGCTCTCATTTTTTCTAGCTCTGTTGAGATCTTAAAGTAAACCTTGAGTCAAATAGGTTGGAAGATGTTAGTGCTATATCACAGTATCTTTGGGGTAGGTGAAAATGGGAACATTTTGTTTGTTTCTGAAACAGGCGCTTCCTATGTAGACCAGGCTAGCCTGGAACTCACAGAGATCCACCTGCCTCTCATCCTTCTGAATACTAGGATTAAAGGTATATGCCACCATGCTAGGTCCCAGAAGTGGGAACTTTAATCTGAGACCTTAATGGAAACCAGGAGATTTAGGGCTGAAAAGGGGAAAAAGCCCTAAAGAGGAGCAGACTCAAGGGTCTATTTAGTGATCTCAGCAGTGGAAATCCACTGTAGTTGAGAGCCAACTACAACTGCAGATTTTGGATCTCCCCCATGGCCAGCTTATCTTTCCTTCCCCATTTGAAGTCCTGGGGGTCCTATGGTGTCTGCTGAGCTAATTCTTAGTTTATTGGATAGAGCTTTTCATGGGCTGTTGCTACGTGAGCTGGTAGTCTTCTGATGGGGTGCTGGCGATGTTAGATTAGTTACCTTTCTCATCACTGACAAAATAACTGGCAGAAGTCCCGTGGGGTAGGATTGACTTACTCTGTTCACTCGAGAGGGGAGGCAGTCCTCTACAGTGGGGAAGGCTGTTTGCTTACATCACTATGGATCGGGAAATAGACTGCAGTTAGACTGAAGTAGAGCTGGCGATGGCCTCTGTTCTGCCCCCAGCTACTCACTTTTTCCAGCTCAGTGGATGCCACCTCTTAAGGTTCCACAGCTTTCCCAGATCGCTCTAACAGTTGGGAACCAATTTCAAACATATGTGCCTGTGAGGGACAGGTCTACTCAAACCCCTCACAGCTGTGTTGAGTTAGTTTGGGTTGGGAGTAATTATAAAATGCAAGCTGAAGTAGCAACAGCATAGTCTGAGTCCTGTCTTCAAGGAAGGGTGCATAAGTCACCTGAAGCTTGGGAAGAGATTATTTAAGGACTCATTTTGAGGTGGTAGTTGAAACTGAAAGTGTTGGAGTGTATGGAGTGAGAAAGCCATGGCAGAGGTAGAACATGTACTGCATCATTAAAAGGCAGGTGGGGGCCCAGGAAGAAACCATTTCCAGGAACCTGAGTTGGAAGGAGAGTAGTGTCACAGGAGCTGAGCAGGGGAAATGAGAAAGGTGAAAAAGGCCCTAGTGTGTATGGAGTAGGCCTGGACAGTTTATTACTGAATTTGGAATAAGATCATTGTAGACTTTAAGAGAGCATTTTGGGTTTCAGGATAAGAACAAAACCCAGGTGGCAGGGATTGAAACAATAAGTGTGGAAGGGTCCAAGTAGAGAGGATATGGCACATAGAGCACACTTGAGAAAATTAAGGGGAAAAAGATGTTTTTTTGTTTGTTTTTATTATTATTTTGTTTTTTTAAACCCTGTAGCTTTGGAGTCTGTTCTGGAACTAGCTCTTGTAGATCAGGTTGGCCTCAAACTCACAGAGATCTGCCTGCCTCTGCCTCCTGAGTGCTGTCTGTTTTTAATGACTGGTAATTGGTTACATTTTAGCTGAGGGCTAGATTCTGATATCAGGATAGATGAAAATCCCACATAATCAAGACTTCTTAAAATCTGAAAGTGCTGTTTGGAACAGTTGTATCATTTCCAAGTCAGTCTTCATTTAGTTTGTGGGTAAAGCTGAAGCATGAGACTATGATTTTAATTCAAGGTTTGGTGTCTCAATAAATATAAAAATTTAATAAATAAAATTGATAGCAGCAAGGCCTTTTTTATTACTTTGAAATAAAAAAATATTCACTACCAGCCTTAATACAATACTGACAATGGTTTTTAACACAGAGGCACAGAACTTTGTGAGAAAAGTGTATATATTTTAGGGATATTGTGCTCTTAAAGGTTGAGGTGAAATTAAAAAGAATGGCTGAAGGTATTTAGCTTGCAGACTGATGGGGTCAAGGCTGGGAGGAGCGTGCAAAGCACAGGTGGTTGACTAACCTGGAGAGGAGAAAACCTTCTGTTCCTCCAGTAGTAGTAGCATTTCTTACATTGGTGTGGACTTTGGAATAGCAGAAGGAGAGCTGATTATTACCACATCTAATGGCCTCACATTTTCTTCACAAAATAGGCTCCCTGAACTTACTCTGCCGTGAATGAAGATGTGGATTAGCCTTTTGGAACAATTGGAACAGGTTGACTGGAGGGAGATTTCTGAACATGTCGTTAGTAGCCCCGGGAAAGGCCAGGTGATATTCTGAGTTTGCAGCAGTGTTCGTTTGCCACCTTGTTAGACTTCTCAGCAGAGGCTGACTGCTCGGGTGGCGGGTGGTAGCAGGGAAGGTGGACTGTGAGACCCATAAAAGGCCATGGCTGTAGCTTTCCTGGTTGGTGTGGTGGAAGGATAGTCTTAGGAAGGAAATCCAGGGCTTTTGAAGCCTTTGAAGAGATTCCCATGTAAGCTTGTCCTGGAAGAAGTGGAAGGAAAGAAAAGGAACGGAAAGAAAAACCCCAAGGACAGAATTCAGAGAATTAGATAAAGTTTAGAAGTGAGGTCTTCACAAAGTGTGTTGTGTAAGAAGACAATAGGCTTTTCTGCTTCAGTGCCACAAATGCATTGCTGAGAAAACCCTATTTTCCACTCAACTGTGCTTAAAAATAACAGGATCCCGGGAATTTGGGGCCAGCATAGTCACTTAAGAGTGTGAGCTTTGGTAAGAGCCAGCAGAGTGCAGAGCTGCGGCTGTCACACTCCTGTGATCTATAAGCCTTGTTCAGTCCCCACCAGCATTTATGCCACTGTAGCATGGGACTGACTCTGCAGGCTTAGATCCTGGGTCTTGGACTTCATTCTTCAAGATGTAAGTGTTTGACACCTGTTTAATTGAAATGAAAAACCTCTTTAAAAAAAAAAGCCTGACAGTGTGCCGGTTGTTGGTGAGGATGCCTAATAACAGAAACCCAAGTTATTGTTAGTGGGTGAATGCAAAATGATACAGCCACTCTGGAAATGGTTTGGCAGTTTCTGACAGAACCAAATATATTTTTACCATATGTTTACTCAACTCATCTGAAACTTTAAACTTGCATGTGAATTAATTCCCTCCCTCCAAATTGAGCATGATAGGCAAGACTACACTGAGCTCACCCCTGCTCTGCCTTTAAATATTTGCAGCAAATTTATTCATGGTCTTTAAAACTGATAGCAACCAAAATTGTGACAGGATCAAGACACGTAAGAAGTTTGTCGTGGGATGTTATCAGTCACTAATGAAATGAGCTGTCAGTCCATACAGACATGCATGAGTTTGATCTACATATTCCTAAGTGAAAGCAACCTGTTTTAAAGGTCTAAGTAGGCCGGGCAGTGGTAGTTCATGCCTTTAATTCCAGCACTCAGGGAGGCAGAGGCAGGTGGATCTCTGTGAGTTTGAGGACAGCCAGAGATACACAGAGAAATCCTGTCTCTGGGGAAAAAAACACACAAAAAAACAAGTGAACAAAAAAAGGGTGTAAGTAGAAAGGGCAAAACTGTAGAGACAGTTAAAAAAGACTGATTGTCCAAGGAATGAGATCAAATAGATAAAGCATGGAGGGTATTTTTAGGACAATGAAAATACTTTGTGTGTTACTATATAGTTGTAGATACATGGTCTTAGGCAAACCATAGAACTTTGTAATACCAAGAACTATAGTGAACTCAAGTTAAAAAGTCATTTAGGAGACAGGTAAAATCCCAGTGTAGAATGCAGAATGTGATTCATTTTTTTAAAAGTAGAATCTCAGTTCATGCTGGTGAGTAGTTGTTGATTCGTAAACCGCCTCTTTCAGAACTCTGTGTAGCTGGGTGACAGGCCAGCACCACTGGGCCCAGCTTGACAAAGTAGTCTAGGTCCTGTCCACTTTCTCTCATTTTCCTCTACCTCCCTTCTTCCTTTTCACTCACCTCTCTGCTGTTCTTTTTGATAAGGGAATGATTCTCAACCCATGGGTCGTGACCTCTGGGGTCAAACAACCCTTTCGGGGTCACATATCAGATGTCTTGCATATCAGATATTTGCATTATGATTCTTAACAGTAGCATAATTGCAGTTATGAAGGAACAATGAAAATTACTTTTATGCTTGGGGGTCACCACAGCATGAGAAACTGTTTTAAAAAGGGTTGCAACATTAGAAAGGTGGAGAACCACTGTGATAGGGTCTCATGTAGTAGCCCAGGCTGGCCTTGAGCTCACTTTGTGTAGCTGAAAACAACTTTGACTCCTGATTTTCTGTCTTTACCTTCCAAGTGCTGGGATTATAGATGTTCACCACCACACCCACCTTGATAAAATAATCTTTACTGGGTACCACGTTTGAAATAACCTCAGGGAAGAGGGGAAAGTGTTGACCTCAGTAACTTTGCAAACTAATGAAGACTAAGTAAAGGCAAAGTAAACTGTATACTGAACTCCAGCTGATAAAAGTCACATCCTTTGTGACTGTGGTCTAATTTTCTCGTGCTAATTGTCATACTGTTATCTTCTCATGCTGCTATACATGTGTGCTGGAAGTGAGATGCATGAGTCTGCACTCACAGAGAAAACCTTAGTGGCCTTACATTGTTGTCCTGATGGTTTTGTGCACTGTACATACTTCTGTAGGAAGCTCTTTCTACTCAGGGCCTTTGCATATTGCTAAACTTTTAAAATTTATCAGTGTATTGAAAAAAACTGTGCTATAGACCAAGTGGTGTTTTTATTATGCTAGCACCATTCCCATATTTAAGTGCAAGTGAGCCAATTTGTATTTAAGGAATGTATTTTGTTGTAGTAGAACAGTACTGGTTAGAATTCAGTATTTCTGGGGTGGAATAGTTGTAGGTGCCAGGGTCTAGAATGTGGGTCCAGGAAGGAGTACTTTAAGTTGGAGTAGGAAGCCCATGATAATCACAGATAAGTGCTAGTACGTTAGCATCATATAGGAGAGAGGCATGTTATTGGGAGTGTGTGTAAAAACGAGGTTAGAGGTAAATGAAGTTAGCTGGTGTTTGAGGCAGAAAAGATAGAGCTCATATCTAAAGAGTGAGGAAGAACTGAGCAGCCTAAGAGAAGACAAACTTTCCCTTACAGTTAGTGCCCAGATAAACTAGCTGTGTGACTAGAACAGGGCTAACAAGGCTGAGCAGTAAAAGAGGTGATGATGCATCTGGATGGACAAGGCTAACAAGGTTTGTAGCAAGTGTGTCTTCTAGGCTAATGGGGGAGGCTTTGCAGGGAGTTTTTCAGTAGTATCTCTTAAGGGACCTACTTCCAGAAAGGTATTAGTTGGCTGGCTGCTCTTGGAGAGTAGATGGGTGTGGCCTTATTCAACTTTCCATTTCAGTTAAATGGAATCATCAGATTATTAGAATACAATCTAACAAGAACTAATCTTGTTGACTTTAAAACTTCTAAGTAATATATTAATTTTCTTCTAGAGCTATAAATGTCTCGTTAACATTGAGGATTTTGAACTTACAAAGATTTAAACTTAGCAGGGTATATTGACATATGCCTTTAAACCCAGCACTTGAGGCAGAGGCAGGCAGATCTCTGAGTTTGTGTCTACATAGTGAGGTCCAAGACAGATAGCCGGAGCTACTTAGTGAGAACCTGTCACACACACACACACACACACACACACACACACACACACAACCTAAAAACAACAACCCAGTTTTAAAGTTTGGGGGATCAGCACAAAGGCTCAGTAGATAAAAACACTTGCCAAAAAGCCTGAAGACCTGAGTGTGATTGTAACTGGAGGTTTCTCTCCCGTGCACCAGTTCCTGAATAACCACTCTGAGGCTTAATATTAATTACAAACTGTTTGACCTATTAGCTCAAGCTTATNCACACACACACACACACACACACACACACACAACCTAAAAACAACAACCCAGTTTTAAAGTTTGGGGGATCAGCACAAAGGCTCAGTAGATAAAAACACTTGCCAAAAAGCCTGAAGACCTGAGTGTGATTGTAACTGGAGGTTTCTCTCCCGTGCACCAGTTCCTGAATAACCACTCTGAGGCTTAATATTAATTACAAACTGTTTGACCTATTAGCTCAAGCTTATTAACTAGCTCTTACACCTTAACCCATTACTATTATTCCATATTTTACCAAGAGGCTCGTGACTTGTTACCTCACATCTTGCTTCTCCAGTGGCTGGCTACCAGTGTCTCTCTTACTCTGCCTTCTTTTTCCCTTTGTCTTTGCTTGGATTTCCTGCCTAGCTATATTCTCCCTTGCCACAGGCTAAAGCAGCTTCTTTATTAATGGTAATAAAACATAATCATAGCATACAGAGGGGCATCCCACATAACGTGATCCCTGAAACCTACTCAAAAGTGGAAGGAAAGAACATAACTCTGCAAAGTTGTCCTCTGATCCTCCGTAGGTGCCCTGTGACACTTCTGTACCCATATATGTGACATGCCCATCCCTAAACATTTTTAAGAAGATTGAAAGAAATCTTTTAAAGTGAGACTCATGAATCTGTACTCTTAGAAAGAGTGAGGGATGCCTGTGGTCCTCATCTCGATCTCATCCCCCAGCAGGGATTGAATTTAGGACCTTCTTGCATATGTTAGGCAGGCATTCTGCCACTGTCTACCCAGCCTCCTTTTACACTTTGTTTTGAGCTAGAATCTCACCAGGTAGACCAGGTTGACCTGGAATTCATATTCTAGCCTGAGCAGACACTGAATGGAAATCCTCCTGCTTCAGTGGAATGATAAACTTGTACTGCTGGGCTTGGCTCCACCCACCCCCTCTTTTCTTTCTTAAAACTATAGGCTTTAAAATAATAATCTTACATTTGATGAGCATAGCTAGAGGTAGGCCCTATGCATATGATATTACCAGCCTTGTCTAAGAGATGGTACTTTTTTTAAAAAAAAATTTATTTATGCTTTCTTTGTTTATCTATTTTCTGTGCTGGGAATTGATCCTAGGGCCTTGAGTATGCTAGGCATGTGCTCTATAAGCTAAGACACCCCAGCACCTCCTGTGTTTTATTTGTTTTAGTGGAACTGGGGATTGCCTAGGGCAGTGTCTTTCAACCCCCTTTTTGATTGAACCTTTCACAGGGCTTGCACATCAGATATCCTGTGTATCAGATATTTACATTATGATTCATAACTGTAGCCAAATTACAGTTATGAAGTAACAATGAAATAATTTTGTGATTGTGGGTCACCCCAACATGAGGAACTGTATTAAAGGGTCACAGCATTAGGAAGGTTGAGAACCACTGGCAAATAAATGCTCCACCACTGAACTATACTCCCAAACCCCTGTAACTTTTAAATTTAGTAATGAAACAAATGCTTTTAATTTTCACATTCACAGAACGTTTCTATAGTGTTTTAGGAAAGCATAATAAACAAAGGCTATTTAAAGATTTAAGATTGTGAAGAACTTATGGATATTTTAAATAATGAGAACATATGAGATTTTAATCTGCATGGATTTAATATAAATCTACCAATTTGGAACAAATCATATCATCTCTATAAAAGTTTAATTTTTTAAAAAAATGTTAGAAAATACCTGTTACAAATGTTGAATGAGAAAATTGCATACAAACGCTCCTATCACTGCTAGAAGTTGTGTGCCTCTCAGTATTGATTCTCTTTTTAGTCTGCCTTGATATAGGAAGAATAGATAAGGATAAATGTGGAGTGATTCTCAGAATTCTCGGTGTCCTTAAATCTTTCATGTGGGGTCAGAGCTCTTGCTTGATCAAGCTTCTTGAATTTAAATTGCAGCAC
Organism: Ellobius talpinus; assembly: GCA_001685095.1. Classification (NCBI taxonomy): domain Eukaryota; kingdom Metazoa; phylum Chordata; class Mammalia; order Rodentia; family Cricetidae; genus Ellobius; species Ellobius talpinus. The sequence continues at coordinate 13,125 of LOJH01059938.1, forward strand.
ATATCCTTGCTTGGAATTCTCAGTAACCAGCAGGGTTCTAAAATGGACATGGTTTATTTCACTTTCTGTCCTTAGTTGTGAAATGAGGCTACCTAGTATTTCCTTCTTTGGATTGTTTTGAATATTGAATGAGTTACTAAAAACAATTCACTCAAAACAGTGCTTTTCCTATAGTACTGGATTATTTCTTAAATCTATCTTGAAATTACTCCTAGAAGCTGTGGCTACCACCAGAAATTTTATTATTCATTGTTAGTATAAACTTTTTGGTAAATTAAAATAAGCTTAAGTCACTGCCAAAATTTACTATTTATTTAAAAAACCCAATAATAAGATAATTGATTTAGAATTCCAGTCAGTCTTCATACTCCCACTAGCCCCCTCTTTATCCAACTAATCTCCCTTTTATCACCACCATGCATGCGTGTGTGTGTGTGTGTGTGTGTGTGTGTGTATGTATGTATGTGTGTAAACACAGTGAGTTTCATTAGAGTTGCTTACAGAGCTTGCATGATGGGTTATTTACAGGAACAAGAACAACTTCTTAGTAGCTACACCACTGAAGAAAGTTGTCTCTCACCTAATAACCTGTAGGTCCTTCACAATGTTGACAGATCCAAGCTTGTGCAGATAATCTTTGTCAGCTGAGAATGCAAGCATTGTCTGTGCCATGCTTGGAAGACAGCATTCCACAACGCTCCACGCCATCCTCTAGCTCTGAACATTTTCTCCATATCTCTTTTGTGATGTCCCCTGAGTCTTGGAGAGGGTACTGTAGATGCTCATTTAGGATTGAGTATTCTGTGGTCATTTATTCTCCACACTTGGACCAGTAACTGCCACCCACTGTGGAAAGAAGCTCTTTGACCAAAGCTGACAGCAGCACTAGTTTATGGGCTAGACATAAATGTTTAGAAGCCAGGCACACCATGGTCCATTTAGCAAAACAATAGTAGTAGCTTCTTCACTAAAGCCTGTGACCTCAGCTATGGGATTTTGGTCAGGTTTATAGAACTAGATGTGAACTGACCCCGAATTGAAGCAAAAAGTGGTTGATCATGCCTCTAGTATTTATTGTGCCAGCAGGTATAACTTTATTGGTAGGTCAGTAGTGTATAGCATATAGTGTCCACAGTTGACTAAGACTGCTGATGACTTCTCCAGCAGCCCATGTAACACCTTTTGGCATTATTTAACATTAGTTATCAGGGAGGAAGTTAGTTCAGCTTTGTTATTTACGTACTGTAACTAAAGCTTGTCTTTGGCAATAGGATCTTAGCCATCTAGTTCTGGTGGGCAACTAAAAGCAAGGGCAAATAGCCTGTATTGTTAGGGCTATGTAGACCTCCCTGGCCAACAGCTAGCTCACAGAAAAAAAGGCCTAACTATGACTGTCTAATTTTTAAATGTGTATTCAGTTTGCATGAGTTTTGTATTATCAGGTAACCTAATTATTTAAATAAATTTTACTGAGAAGCTAGTTAGTTCACTGTTACAATTCAATAAATGTCTGTTTATTAAGTAGTTACATATTGGGGCTGGAAAGATAGCTCAGTTGGTAAAGTGCATACTACACAAGTATGAGGTCTTGCGTTTGATCCTCAGGACCCACATTTTCAAAACCCAGCTGTATGGGTGGTGGCATACACTTGTAATCTCAGCCCCAGGGATGCAGAGATTGGCATATCCCTGGCCTACCATTGTATCCTACGCTGTTGAATTCTAGGCTAGCGAGACTCTTTCTCAGCAAGGTTGGTAGCAGCTTTTGGAACAATACCTGAGGTGATCTCTGGCTTCTATGAGATCACATATCTCACACATGGACACCATCTGCACACATAATCATGCGACTGTTTCTCACATTTTGCGCTTTTTTTTTCTTGCTCAGCGTACAGATGTTAAAATAAAATTGTTGGGCTGTGGAGGAAGAGGCTGCATTTTGCTGCTTCCATTTTTGTCTTCCTAGCTAACTTGTTAGCTCTCTGTGGTCATGGGGCTGAGTCTGTTGCCTTTATCAGAAGTTTCATGGTGGTCTGGTGAAATAAGTGCAAGTCTGATAAGCTGGGTTCAGTCCTTAGGACCCACAGTGGAAGGAGAGAACTGACTCCTGAGTGTTGTGCACATGCATACTCCCCTCTTAATGTCTATCATGCAAGCGTACAGTAATAAGAAAATTTGTTTCATGATAATAGAAAGGAAAAGGAGAGGCCCAGCTTTGATCCCTGCTGCCACCACCGCCACCACCAGGGGAAGAAAGGAGTCCATTCAATTCATTCTTTTGGGCCTGTGAACATGTACTAAGTTGGCATTGCAATTGTCAATGTAACTTTTTAAATAAGGTGTATGTTAGTAATTTGGTAAACTGAATGCTGAGATACATACCTCATTTGTGTGTATTGTATGTCATACGATAGAGTTTTTTACTTGAAAGCAGTGTTTCATTGTAGAGCAACCATGGTGACTTTGAGATGGAAAACTCCACTGTCTGTGAAGGATGGTAAATGACAGTTTTGTACTGAGTGACATGTACCTACCTAGAACACTTGAGTAGTGATCAAGACTGTTTTTTCAAGCAGCCCTTCTGAGGGTGGAGGAGGTTTGTCTCACATTCTGAGATTTCTGATGGATGGACCGTTGCCAGCTTCTGTCTATTTTCTTGTTTTTGTTTTTGTTTTTTAGTTAGGTGTATATGTATATGTCTGTATGTAGGTGTCTGCATGTGAGTCGATGTGTCCTCCAAGGACAAGCATGTGCTCTTCACTGCTGAGCTGATTTTTTTTTTAATCTGTTCATTTTGTTCACAGAGTAGCTTTCAGGATATTTAAATCTTGAGGAAGGAGTTAAGAATTGATAAAGTAAGGTGATTGTGAGTGATGGAGACCTGTGGGATTAGAGTAGAGGAAGGGCAAGTTTAGAAAGTTTAAAGCCATTGCTCAACAGATGGTCCAGTATGTTAACAATAGCATTGTGTTATTTCATTTTTTAAAAAAGAAAAAAATACAGAACCATACTTATCAATAGACTATTCTTGAATGAGAATTGTGAGTTGGTGGTTTTTCCCCCAGAAACGATAAGAACATATCAAATAATAGGATTATAAGTTCTTTGTGAGATCTACCTATTAATGTAGTTTATTTAAAATTATGCCATCATATAAATATCTCCAGTTTAAAAGTGGTCTGTTTTGCAGAATAATGTATAGGATTGTTACAAATTAAATGAAGATTTAGATCTGATAAAATTAAGATCCTTTTATTGTGATTCCTGTCCAGAATAACTACCTAAAACACTTTAATCTGGGGACTGGAAAGATGACTCGATAGTTCTTGCAGATGATTTGGGTTCAGTTCCCAGCACCCACATGGCAGCCTCACAACAGCCTGTCCCTCTAGTTCCGAGGGATCCAACACTCTCTTCTGGCCTCTGGGCAGCAGGCACACAGGTGGTACACATACATAGTTGCAGGCAGACACATAAAGTAAAATAAATCTTTAAAAAAAATTCAAAACTTTAGTTTTCATTAAGGGCCACTGCCAGACTCAGTGTGTTCTGACTCTGAACTCTTCAACTAATGATAGTATGAAGAGGTCTTTGGCTGGTTTCTGCTGTTTTGCATATTGGATTCATTGTGATGATAAATGTTTCATTACCTCTTCAATTACTTGAAATTAAGTTTCATTCAAGTGCCTTGTTTTCTTGAATTGTTTAAGATTTTCACATAAAAACCTCATTTGCCACTTTCTGTCTTATTTCCCATGCAGGTCATGGTAAAACCCCCAAAGATGCAGCATCTGTTCGAGCCACACATCCAATACCAGCAGCCTGTGGGATTTATTATTTTGAAGTAAAAATTGTCAGTAAGGGAAGAGATGGGTAAGTGTAAATTTTGGTGGGCATGACAATTTTTCTATTCCTGGATAGTTATATTTGAAATGATTCATAAATGTTTATGATATAATTGGAAAGTTGTAATCTTAAATCTTGGTTTTGGAAAAATAGACTCTAAATATTACAGTACAGCAGATTGGTTCTGGTTAAGTCCTAGTTGAACTAAAGCTTGAGTTCATGCTTTTTATCAGTCTTTTCTGGCAGGTTCATTATGAAAACTGAGAGTTGAGGTTTTAGCTATAGAGTGACTCATTTTTCTGAGTTCTGCCAAGAGGCTAGATCTAACTCATGGTGAACAAAAACAAAGCCAGTAAGCGACTTGCAGGTATTGTAAAGGGTGTGGTGTTTAGAGTTTTAGGTGATACTTGGAAGATGGATGTTTGTGTTGTGTGTTCTTGATTAGAAAGCTTCCTAGGAGGTTAGTTTAATATGTGGTATGGAAGCTTCAGAGTGAAAATGCTGGTTGATTATGGAACCAGCTTTTGTTTATTGCTTTTAGTCTTAGAATTGATGTGTGTGATATGTGTGTACATCAGAACTACTTATGGAACTATTAAAATACAGTTTGGGCCTTAACTGGAATATTATTAGAATTCACAGAAGTAGAGCTTTGATAAAGATGTAGACATTTTGAGAAAAGTCCATGGGGAATTTTGGTACATATTCCTTCTTGGTTCTCTCAAGTCATACTATTTTCTGATACTTCATTGGGATATTAGAGAGTCCTTTAAGCAACCATAGAGTCATTCATCCAGCTGTCAAGATATTGGGCTCTTCCAGTAAGTAAGTTGACCTGTATTTGAATTCTTCTTGTTGGTTTACCTGTGTTTGATTAAAAAGGTGTCTAATACATTATTCTTCACTTTGCTGAATATGCTCAGTGCCAGCAGTACTGAAAGTAGACAGGAAAAGCTTGAGCTTTAATGTCCTGTTTTGCCACCTGATCACACAGAACATAAAACTAGAAATTCCCAAGAGAAAGCTTCTGAGAGAGACATTGGCCTAACTCTGTAGTTGTATGTTCGCCTTACTCAACTACATAATGCTGGCATTGTCATGATGACTCCCAGGTTTCTCTAGCTTTCATTCTGTGTAGTCCATCCGTAAATGACCTTGGCCTTATATTTTCTTGGCTACCAGTACCCGGAACCTTAAGTCTAATTCTGTGTTTCATTTATTCCCCTGAGCTCCAGTCAGATAGATATATCTACTGAGTTGCTCCACAGTCATTAAATTTAGCCTCTTTGAAATGCTTTTCTCAAAACCAGTTGGGTCAGTGTTTTCACTGTTGGTGTAAACTTGAGGATTTCCAATCTTTTATCTTTTTCTTGTCTCTACTGCATCTCCTGTAGTTGGATGGGTCTTGACAGTTTAGTTCTGGAGTTCCCTGAGGTGCTCCATGTTTGTAATTGTTACCAGTGTCTTAAACCTGACTTGATTCTGTCTCTTCCTTAAGAAGCTAAAATAGGAAACTTTTTACCAGAGTTTATGATGTGATTTGGATCCTGTGTAATTTTTCATTCTTACCTGTTTGTAGCCAGGATTCTTCATCCTTCTTTTCCTTTTGTTTAAGATTGTATATGTTTTGCATGTAGTAAATTTGGTCCCTTTTGGTGTAGAGTTCTGTGAGCTTTTGCAAATATGTTTAGTCATAACCACTGTAACTTGTGTGTAGAATAGTTCCCTCCCTCTCTGTCCCTTGGTAGATGACCCTTTCCCATCTCCAGCCTGGCAACCACTGATGGGGTTTCTGCCTATCCTTTGCCATTTCTAAAATGGCATATAGATGAAATCATAATATTAAACCTTCTAAGTCTGCAGTATTTGCTCTTCATAACTCTTAATGAATACGAGATCCATTCTTGCTGCTGTATATTTTGGAGAACAGTCCTTATTGCTGAGGGTATGGAAGATTAAACTAGTATGCTAACCCAGTCCCCTACTGAAGGGTAGGTTTTCACAATGATAAATATAACCATTATCAACATTTATATGTACAAGTTTTTCTGTGAATGCAACTTTTCATTTCACTTGGATAAGTATTCAGGAACAAGATTGCCAAAATGTAGTTAAAACATATTTTTAGCCCTATAAGGAACTGTGAGATAATTTTTGCAAAGAAGCAGGCCTAATTTGCATTTCCACTAACAGTGTATGAGTATTCCTCTTGATCTGCCTCAGTGGCATATTTTGTTGTGTTGTCAGAGTTTTAATTTTTTTGGCTATTTTTTTCACCTCTTTAAAAATTGTCTTGGTAAAGTATACAAACCACTGTGACACTTTCTTACACAAAACTTGCCGTAATTACTTTGTTCTTGTTTTCAATGTTCTCATGATTTCCACTGTTGTAATGTTTGTTTTTTTTTTCAAATGGCTGCTTCTTAATTCTCATCTGTTCTTCATCTATAAGGCACTTTCTTGACACGTTCTGCACATGTGAGCTTAGGTTTTTTAGTTCTTTATATTTGCCCTTTTCTTTCCCCCAGTTAGCTTCCTGTTCCGTCTTCGTGTTTTGTGGCGAGCCCCCGACCCGCGGGGAAGAAGACCACCGACACGAGGATTCTTCTCTGATCACACTTTATTGAAGCACTTCTTGATTGAGGGAGAGCTGGCGGTGAGGGGCGAGTAGGCAGGAAAGGGAGCGGCTTATATCTAGGCAGGATGGGC
>LOJH01059942.1:0-11195 GCA_001685095.1 Ellobius talpinus
TTCTATTCCATACTATGTGTCTGCCCACATGTCTCCCACCCACGCACCCGCCCGTCCACCGCCGCCGCCTTGGGATTTACTGCCGCCTGCCCACCACCCACAGGCGGAACTGGCATGTCCACCGTGGCAGCTCAGACATTTTTTAAAAAATCATAAAAGGGGCTAGCTCCTGAGATCCAGTCTCTCTGACTTTGCCTGGGAAGCAAAAGACACTTATCACACCTAGAGAAGGGTGTGAGAGTGCACACGTGCACAAGCAGGCAAGCTTCAGGTTTCTAAATAAGAGAGTTAAATGGCTTTTACAGTCCTTTACAAAGTGAGCTTACAGACGAGTGGCTTTTAGAATCTCCAATCAACTGAAAAAGATGGCAGTCCATTATCACAAGAGGTTCATGGAGTGGTTAAGAGTGGAGGCTCAGGAGGTAACCTAAATAGGGCTCACTTACCAGGGGATACCCATCCAGGAAGTAGGAAGGCTAGAGTCCACCTAAAGCCCAGCCTGAGCCAGGGAGGCCCCTAGAGGAAGTGTAACTGGCTTTCTCCTTGTTCACACAATAAACACAATAGACAGCCAAACATCCATAGAACACTATGGAGCAGAAGCCACTGGAATTGAAACAGGTAGTTGCACTGCACACTAGCTCTCTGTAGGGCATTGCCAAACAAAGTGAGAGGGATCAAAGGACCAAAGGTCACCTGTTCAGCTGTGAGATCTATGTGACTCTGGAACCTACACTATGGCCTTCAATGCACATTGAGGCCCTAATTCTTAGAGCTGCAGGGGTTCCTGTGCAGCAGACGACATGTCCCCATCACCATGTGCCCTAGTCAGCAGTGTGCACCCTGTGAGATGGGAGGGTTAGGTTAGATGGTGAATAAAATTGGCTCTTTCCTCTGGGATTTCTCTCTAACTTTTTTTTAAAAGCATTGTATGACAAATCTGCTTCCTAATGATTTTTGAGTAAACTACAATGGCCACAATTTCAAAACCATTAATAATTCATGACCAGAGGCCATAAACACTACATAATCTCTACAGGCAGGAATCATGAATACTCAGTTAGAGGCGAGGCCAAGAATATGTTTACCAACTGAACTGAGAGAATTTGCTGCTGCAAAGCAGCCATCAAGGGACATTTCAGAACCAACCGTGGCCTTTCCAGTACCTCAGCTCAGCCTGCCTCTTCCAGGAAGCCTGTCCTTCCTTCGGTTCCTAGAGGCTTTATATAGGTACCTCTGTGTTGTTCATCATTCTCTTGAGCCCTGTCTGTGGTATCTGGAGTCAGTAGTGGCTGAGAGGCTGGGTGCCAGGCAGGCTGTGTGTGCTCAGTGATTAGCAGGCCGGGCTGCCTCTAGCTCTGGAAACCCATTCTCATCCTCAGCTGCACGTGGACACTGCTAGCAGTTAACAAATTCAGATGTCTGGACCATACCCAGAGCTCGATGAACTAGTCTGAGGAGGCCCAGCAGAAGAGCTAAAAACTCCCAGATAGGCCAGGTGTGATGACACTCTGGAGGCAGAGGTGGGAAGATCACAGGTTCAAGAGCTGGAGGTATGGCTCAATGAATAAGGCATTTCCCTCACAAGAGTGAAGACAAGAATTCTGAATCCCCAGAACGGACACAAAAACCTGGCAGGGGTGACAACCACCTGTATACCAGTACCTGGGAGACAGAGGATCCCTGGGGCAAGCTGGCTAGCTAGACTAGATGGAATAGGCAAACTCAGAGAGCAGGGAGAGACTGGTTTTTTTTGGGGGGTTGGTGGTTTTTTTTTTTTTACAAAGAGAAGAGCAATAGTAATAGAGTAATACACTCAACTTCAACTCTGAGCCTCTGTACACATACACCTGTATAGACTCACAAACATACATGGGAGTGGGAAGAAAAAGGAAGGGGGGGAGTGAGAACTTTAATAGGGTGTGAGTCAAACACAGCACTACTTTAGGCTGAATGAGGCCTGGCAAGCTCACTGGAACCCACACACACCCCTCACTGTGTCAGCTCATGACCCCACACAGGCACAGTCCTCATCTGACCCAGGTGGAAACTGCATTCCACCCTCTGGGGAGTGGCCCACAGACCTTCACTGGAGAAGGAACACCATCCCCAGCTGCTTGTTCCAACCAGCCCTGACAACGAGAGCTTATCTTTCTCACATGGCTTGATCTATGGCTGGCAACCAGCATAGGGTACACAGTGCCACCAAGTAGTGAGGGGAGGGGTACAAGAAGGCAGGGTTGGGGAGGACAAGTTCAGGTGACCAGGGAAAGAATCCCCTAAACCAGCAATGTGCTATTAGCTTTGTTCTTTGTTTTTCTAACCAAACTGGAAGCCTGTTGAGACAGTCAGCCAGTACCCTCTTTTTCAGAGGGCCTGAAGCCATCTTAAATATCTTTCAGAATTAAACCTGGGCATTGAGATAAACAGCCTCATGTTTTCTTTTTTACTTCAAGCACTGTTTAGAAGAGAAACGATCTGAAATGCTGTCAGGCAATTGGTACAATGGAGATGCAGGGAAAGTAGCAATTAAGAGGTTCCGTTGCTAAGAGAGGGCAGAGGGAGAAAGAATAGAAAGCCTGACTTATTCCATCAGTCCCCCACCCCCAGAAACATAGGACTTGATCAAAGAACCCTATGGTAATATATGGTCCTTATGTCACTTCCCGCCTGCCTAAGTTTTAAAGGTCTTGTTTAAAGGTTTTCTTTACTCACGTCTCTCTGACTTTGACCATGTTGTTTCCTTGGACTAAAAACCTCCTGCTCATTCTTTAAGAGGCAGCTATCTATCATCTCCACACAAAGACTTCTTTCCTTTCATGCTTCTTTAGACAAGGTCTTGCTATATATGCTAGACTGACCTTGAACTTCGAATCAACCTTCCTTGGCCTTCCAAGAATGGAGATTATAGGCCTATCCACCTTTCTTTCTTTTTTCTTAAGATTAATTTTATTTCTAATTATGCATATGTGTGTGCCTGTGTGGGTATGCACACGTGAGTGCAGGCATCTGTGGAGGCCAGGAGAGAGTGTCAGATCTGGAACTGGAGTTACAGTATACATCCTGGATGGATCTCTAGAAGATCAGTGCATCTGCTTGACTGCTGACCCATCTCCCGAGCCCAGCAAGCCTTTCTTGATACTGCAAACAGGGTTAGGAGACTTGATTTCTACCCTTCAATCCTGCTTCCTCTGCCTAATGATAGTTTCTCAGACTATAGTGCAGTGATCCTGGGCCACTTCTCTTCTAAGTATACAATGCACATCCCTCAGACCTAGTGCTGAGGTCCTGAGCAAATAGGCTCAGTGGGGCAGCTTTCAAGAATGGCCAAGTATTTTGTCAAAGTGAGTCCTTGGCTGGAGAGAAGGCGCAGTCATTAAAGGCTAGGCTCACAACCAAAGAGACAGGAAGTGAGGCCTGGATCTGGGTGTGGTGGCACACACCTGTAATTCCAGGACTTAAGAAGAATAGGAGGGTCTCTAGTGCAAGGCCAGCCTGGGCTCTATTGTAAGTTCTAGACTATTTGATGCTGGGCTTAGAGCCCATGTCTCAGGAGAAAAGGAAAGAGAGAAAAGAAAAAGGGAAAAAAGAAAAGCCAATTCCCCACCCTTTCCCCTCTTCCTTTCTGCTTATTTCCCACATCCTTTAAACCTGTCCTGCCTTATGGTGTGCTTTGAAGCGCCTAGACCCAGCTGAGGTTGAAAACCAACCTTTTATTCTTAGAAGAGGTGGAAGTGAACCTGTACCCTTTGGAAACCCAAGACTCAGAAGGTCTTGCAGCTGGAGCTTCCTCCTCTTCGACCCTGGAAACTCCCCATGAGCACACCTGACTGATGGTTGGAGCTAGAGACAGCCCGTGGAGAATAAGTGCCTTGACTTGTACCCAGCAAGTCCTACAGACACCAGCAAGCCCTAGTGAGAGCAGGAAGCCTGGCCTGTCAGCAAGACCCCCGGGGAAGGCCAGACTGCCGACTCACAGACTCAGAGACTAAATGCCACTGAGATCTGGAGTGAGCATAAGTCACACCAGCAGATGTGCTCAGCAAAAGTTCATCATCACAGGTGACAATGGGCTGACATGTCTAGCTGCCAGCTCTCACTTGGCCCAGGACCTGGTCTGGGAACTTTCTTCTTCAAGAGAAAGGAGAAGGAGGTCACAGAATGCCTGCTCACACCCTCCCATCTCCAGGCTCTTGCAAACAGCAGTGGGTGCAGTTACCTCCTTTCTCTCCCGAGAGCAGGACCGGCTTCTCTCCACCTTCCGCAGGGCCTGACCTGTAGCAGTTCAAAAGCAGAAGCAGAGATTAAGGCTGCTTGGGAACAACTAGTTTATCACCACAAAAGCTTTTTATTTGCAAACTAGAAAGACAGGACCAATCATAATGAGATGATTCTAAGAAAATGTAGCCTGTTATTATAATGGGAAATGGTACACTTTTGAAATGGACCAACGGCAAGGAAAATGGTAATTCACACACTCACAGTATTTGACTGTAATGAACAAAGCTCTAGCCCTTTAATCTGGGACATTATCTGCACTCTGAAAGGGCCAAGGGACTGTAGTTTTCCCTGTCGAATTACATTTCTATTAAATTGTTTGGAATTACATAGAACGCCTTCCATAAAAGTGCCTTCTGCTGTGTGCACAGCCATAAACTTAGGTGGGTGCATTCTGAGCCACTGCACCAAACCCCAGACTCACAGCTCACGTGACATGCAGAAGTGAATTAGCAGTAATCACATGCGCTTCATGTAATGGGCCATTTCAGAGGGAATTGTTGCTTTTCTGAGAACGCCTTAGACTAGCATTTGAAGGTATGCGTACATTCAGGAGGCATCATCTCCTGCAAACGCACCATTCCGAAAGCACATTTTCACACCTGTGATGGGAGTGTCCACTAGAAGAGCTCCTGATAGACTGCCTTGGCATTGAAATCTAAAACAAGTCATTGTTTGTAGTCAGTAAACCTATTAAACTGCCCCACTTGACTCCCAGGTGGCTCTTTGTGATTGCCACAACCACACATCCTATTAGGTAAGAGCTCTCAGAAGGCAGAAGCAACAGGCTTAGTGACAGTCCAGTGAGAAAGAGCAGATGGGGGCCAAGTCTCAGACAAAATGTACTTGTTGTAGATATTTTTCATGTTATCTGCTGCTAAAGTTTGGTCTTGAGTGTCCATAGGTCATGCTTTGAGCTTTAGGAGATAGGACCTGGCTGGAGCAGGAGGTTGGCCTTTGAAAGTTGTAGCAACCCTGGTTCTGGCCTGTGTTCTCTGTTTCCTGGCACATGCCATGTGAACAGACAAGGCCTCACATGAGAATGTTGCTAGACAAAGCCATCACTGTTCCCATGCCTCTCCTGACACACTGAGCCTCAAAACTGTGAACCACAATCAAACCTCGTCTTCCTTATGCTGTTTTCAGGTATTCTGTCCCAGCACCAAGAAAGTGACCAAGATGCCATGTGCCTTAGTTCCAGCTTATGGGTTTATTGGAAGGTGGCAAAACCTTCTGAAGCTAGGGCCCAGGGGAGAGAGGTAAAGTCTTACTGGGAACTGGGCCCTTCTCCTCTCTCTTTGCTTCCTGGCCACCATGAGGTGAACAGCATCCTCCAAATGCTCCCACCACACAGCTGCTACACAGGTCCAAAATCAATGGGCCCAGAGACCAAGGCTAAAGCCTCCCGAACTGTGAGCTCAACCATTTCCTCTACAAACTGATATTCTCAGGAATTTGTTAGAGTAACAGAAACCTGGCAACATCTCTGCTCTGCTCACAATGTCCCCTTAATCCAACCTTTTCTCTTTTCCTCTCTCCACGGTCCATAGGGCTAGTCCCCTGGGGCAACCATGACTATATGTAACCCCATGCTCCATATCTCAGTATGTCACACCAGGGATGACACCCCACCCAGATACCGAATCTCAGCCCCAGAAACTTGAAGTAGCTTTTGATACACAAAGGGAGGGGTAAGATGGGGCTAATCCTGTTTGTGAGCTTTGATGCTGTGCATGGTCCTGGGTCACCTGCCCTGGGACAGACAGCAAAGTTGGGATAGGAGGGACTGATGGGAAACTTCAGCATGCATTGAGATCCAGACAACCCCCTTAAGTTTTTCTGACAGTGTATGTTTTCCTTTCTACCTTAAGACAACAAACTACTTAGAATTCAGTGATGGTAAAGAGCCTAGAATAAGGCACTGTGCCATGGAGTCCCATGGCGGGGAAGACAAGGGATATATCCAATGACAGAGTGTCAAGCAAGGTCCTGGGTCTCAATCCCAGCAACACAAAAATGATGAGGATGGTAGTTTTATATGAAGATGGGGATTGTATGGGAATTTTGTACTTTCTGTTTAATCTTGCTATGAATACAAAATTGATTTTAAAAAATAAAGTTTATAGCTGGAGAGATGTCTCAGTGGCCAAGAGCTCATACTGCTCTTGCAGAGGATCCAAGTTCAATTTCCAACACCTATGCCAGGCAGCCCACAACCACTTGTAACTCCAGCTCCAGGGATGCAGACACCCTCTTCTGGTCTTCACAGGCACCTGTTCTCTACCCCTGCCCAACCCACACACAAAGTTAACTAATTTACACACATGCCAACCAAATCAAATCAACCAAAAAGAGACCAGGGTCTCAAGAATCAGGATATATTTCTTGGGCTAATTTAATCACGGCTTCATGAAACCCAATGCTCTTGGACAGGACCTAGAGAGAACATTCCAGAAGCCCTTAGCCACATCTGCTCTGGCTGTCAGCCTGTGGATTCTAGGCAGATCCTTGGGCTGGCTGGCCACATGATATGACAGGTAACCTAGTCTGCCCACACAAAGCAGACACAGATGGGTCTGAGCTCAAAGAGACGCATGGGCTAGAGGCCAGGATGCCAAAAGACAGTGGTGACAGTGCTAGACCAGAGCAAGGCGGCAGCAGAAGGGCAGTTAGGGGTCAATGAGGCAGCCTATGTCTAGCAAGGTCCTTCCTTCACCAGTCACACCAACTGAGGCTCTGCTCTGGGAGAACACAGAGCAGTCTGGAACCAGAGCTAAGTCCCAGGCTCTCTGGGGCATTAACTGCCTCCTGGAATGTGTCAAAGCTGGATGTGGTGGTGCATGCCTTTGATCTCAGCACTTGGAAGGCAGAGGCAGGCAGACTGCTGTGGGTTTGAGGCCGGCTAGAGCCACCTAGTGAGAAGTAGATAAAATGAAATGAAGGTGAGTTCGTCTAAATCACCACTGGGTTTGCTTCATCTCCTAAAATTCTGTTGTGGCCTGGGAAAGGGGAATGGCCAAATGGTGCAGAGTGTCTGTCTAGCATGCATAAGGTCTTGTGTTCCATCACCACACCACAAGCACATACAAAGAAAAAATTTCAACACACAGTTAAAACAAAACTTGAAGGTGGGTCACACAAACTTTAACTACTTTAAAACTTGAAAGCACATCTCTCTACTGGAGTTAATTAAAAGTGTCTTATTCATTAAATTGGAAAATAATTTGCTTATCTTCCAATGAAGATAATGCACTCTAATTACAAACATTTATATCTAACCTCCCTGGAAGCTGGCTGGGTCCTCACACCCAGGAGCCTCTCTCTCCTGCAGGGAGCTCCATGATGACCACTTCTTGGCAGAAATAGAAGGAATGGGCTCAGATTCCACTGTACCTGCCTGCTGCATCTGGCATCTTGGGGTGTCTTCCTACTTGTAGCTCATTTATTCTTACAACAACCAAGAAAGAGAAGTGAGAGAAGGTGACATTAATATCAATATACACTGCCTGCAAAATGAAAGGGGTGGCTCTCTGTACTCTGCAAGGTGACCTGCCTGCATCAGCTCCAGAGCAATAAATAAGGCCAGATGTAAATGCTATGTGTGTGCTTCACTTTTGAGGACAGATGTGTGCCCGGGGAAATGAAAAGAGACGTGATCCCGCTGAGCTTTTGTAAATAGAACACTTTCTGTCCATTTATGGCTGGAGAAGGGCTTTATCTGCACTTAGGATTTATTGTCAGTGGTTAGGATATGACACTTCAGTTTTACTTTGCCCTAGATGTAGATAATATTCACTACTGCCTATTTTGTGGGAGTCATGTCTTCATCTGAAGTCATCAGGCAAGAGAAAAATCATGTCAAAATTACCCTTAAAAATGAACTTAAGCCACTCATAATGTACAGGACAGGGCACAGCTTTCAGACCCACTGCTGCAGACTAATGCATGTGTGTAAAAGCTGGTGCATATGGAAATATATAGTACATGATAAAAATACACATGCAAAATATATTTTTATGGAAAGCCATTAAACTATCCCTATTCAGCTGCTCCCTCTATTTTTCTCTAGTCAGACAGGGGAAAGAGGTGGGGCATACGGGAGGGGCACAGCTCCACATTCATGGAAGGTCGGCACCTGGCTGCCACAGCTCTACTATGCTAGCCACCTGTCTGCAGCCAGCTGCTATGGAGAGGCATCTTCCTGAACACTCACAACCACTTTTGATAACCAGGGATCAGTAAACAGCTTCTATAAAAGGCCACACACACATTATTGGTGTGTAATGCCTAAGGTCATAAGACCATAAGGTCTCTAGCACTGATACTTTGCTATTATAGAGCAAAAGTAGTAATAGGTAATAGACAATTAAACAGCACTACTGTTTGAATAAATCTTTATTTACAAAAGCAGGCAGCAGGCCAGATTTTGACAAAGGCTTGCTTTTATATCTATATATAATTTTGGTGGCGCTGGGGATGGAGTAATTCCTGCTTTAGAGGAAGGCTAGTATTCACACTGGTATAAACCACTGAGGTAAGGAGAGGCGAACTGCAGGTGAGTGACCGCAAGGTTTACTCATTGTCACAAAAGTGCGCCCTTAACTGTTGTCACCATCGCTATTACTGGCACCAGGATCACCATCACCATGGGCTGCACCTGTGGCCAGGGCTTAGCATGTGCCAGACACTGGGCTCCAAATGGAAACATGTATCACTTCACAGCCGCCTAGGAAAAAGAGGCCACTAGTACCCAGTGTCAGATGAGGTCATGAGTCTGAAAGAGGTTGGGACACTGGCTCGATATCAGGAAGCTAGTAAGCAGAGCGGCCCAGAGGTAGACTGTCTTAACCACTGTGTCACTGTCCCTCAGCCAGGTCATTAAGCCTAGTTTAAGAACAGCGACGGTACAGCAAAGTGCTGGGGAGGTGTGTGAGAGAAGTAGTTGTTCTGTGATGCAGCGTTTAATCTGTCTCAGGCTCCCAGAGCAATTAATAAAGAGATTAGAAGCAAATGGCTCCCTGGTGAAGCTGGCATTCCCTTCCCGCCAGATGGCTTCCTGAGAATATCCGGAACAAATGCCAACCATGGAGGGGCAGGCTTGGCATTCCATTTTCCCTTCCGGGCTTTGGAGAATAAAGGTGACTCGTACAAATCCCACAGGCACTGAAAGCCTGGGCCACAGATTTCATTGCAAGGAACTAGAAAAAAAGGACTCGTTTGTCCCAAGGAGAATGATGGTACTTCCACCTTGTGACCAATGAGACCAACTTATTCGTTCTGCTGTCTGAGTTCGTGTTGAACTTTGTATTCATGCAATTTACCTAAAAGTATCCGTCTCACCTAACTGTCTGATGGTAGAACACAAAATGGCTTAGCTCCTTTGGAAAGCACATTAGCAACATGCTCAGAAGCACAAAGGCCATTTCCCCTTGGAGCTAGCAACATCTTTACTAGAAACTTGCTGTGAAGTCCACAGTTTTCACAAGCAGGAAGTTTGTGTGTGAGGTATCCAAGGTATCATAATTTGTCAGATGGGGGCTGGAGAGATGGCTCGGGGTCTGAGAGCACATGGGGTTCTTGCAGAGGACCTGCATTTGGTTCCCAGCACCCATGATGGGCAGCTTACAACTGACTGGAAGGCAAGCTCCAGGGGCTTTGATACCCTCTTCTGGCCCTGAGGGCACTTGAATCAGCGGAGAACTACTGGAAAAGCATGGCAAGCCACAGGATGGAAAGCAACATTCAAGGGCTGAAAGAGGGTTGGGGCTCTGTGGTAGAGCTCTTGCCTGGTATGCATAAAGTCCTGAGTCCAATGCCCAGTATTGAAAATAAGAAGTGACTAGAATTCTAGATTACTTACTCTTTACTCTTATAAGATCGACTCTTACATCTAATAAGCTACAGGGGTTGGAGAGATGGCTCAGCAGGTAGAAGTGCTGGCTGCTCTCACAGAGGACCTGGATTCAGTTTCCAGCATCCAATTATCTGTTACTCCAGGTCTAGGAACCTGATGCCCTCTTCTGGCTTCCATGGGAACTGCATGTATGTGGTGCATAGACATACATGTAGGTTAAACACTAATAAAATAAAAGTAAATAAATCCTTTAAAAGGAGAGAGAGCCTTTGTAGGAGGAGGTCTAGACAGGGTTTCTCTGTAGCTTTGGAGCCTGTCTGTAGACCAGGTTGGCCTCGAATTTACAGAGATCCGCCTGTCTCAGCCCTCTGAATACTGAGATTAAAGGTGTGCATCATCACCGCCCAGCTGAGAGCCTTTGCTTTAAGGATGGAAAGAAAGAAAAGAAAGGAAGGGTGGGCTGGGGAGATTGTTCAGTGGTTAATTGGTGTTTGGTTCCAAGAGTGTGTATAAGTGCCGGGTGAGAATGGAAGACCTCTTCTAGTTACCGTCTCAGAGGGTAGAGATGGGAAAGCCCCAGAACAAGCTGGTTAGGGAGACCAGCAAGAAACATCAGCAAGCTCTGGGCTGAACTGGGAGACTCTGCCGCACTGAATAAGGGAGAAGAGCCAGGACAACTCCCGACATCAACCTTGGACCTCCACATACAAAAGGAACCCCCACACATGCAAACATACATACACACACATGAACACCACATACACACATGTACACACGCACATACAAGAAAAATAGAAATAAAAATATTTAGGAAAATATAACATATGAGAAGTGCTAAAGGCTTTTCCATGGGAAGCCTGAGAGGGCTTGAAGGCAGTCTGTTGAGGGCATGGGCATCTCCGTGAACCTCGTGCCTGGAAGATTGTTGGAATGGCATCTGCAGAAGGACAATTCTCTCAAGAGATGGCTCCGGAATGCAGGAGATAAGAAAGAAGTGACGACAAAACACATTGCTGATGTAGGAGGGTCATCTGTCTATGTGTTACTTTCATTGGTTAATAAA
>LOJH01059945.1:0-11194 GCA_001685095.1 Ellobius talpinus
GGCTATTGTGAAGGGTGATGTTTTTCTGATTTCTTTCTCAGGCCATTTATCATCCATGTAAAGGAGGGCTACTGATTTTTTTTAGTTAATCTTGTATCCTGCTACATTCCTGAAAGGTGTTTATGAGTTGTAGAAGTTCTTTGGTAGAATTTTTGGGGTTCCTTATGTAAACTATCATACCATTAGCAAATAGTGAGAGTTTGACTTCTTCTTTTCCATTTGTATCCCCTTGATCTCCTTTTGCTGTCTTATTACTCTAGCTAGAACCTCAAGTACTATGTTGAATAGATCTGGAGAGAGTAGACAACCTTGTCTTGTTCCTGATTTCAGTAGGATCGCTTTGAGTTTCTTTCCATTTAGTTTGATGTTGGCTGTTGGCTTGCTGTATATTGCCTTTATTATGTTTAGGTATAGTCCTTGTATCCCTACTCACTCCAAGACCTTTATCATTCAGTGTTAAGAGGAAAATTCATAGCACTAAATGCCTACATAAAGATGCTAGAAAACCCCCACACTAGTGAATTAACAGAACACCTGAAAACTCTAGAACAAAAAGAATGAAACTCACCTAGCAGGACTAGATGGCAGAAAGTAATCAAATTGAGAGCTGAAATCAACAAAATAGAAGCAAAAAATACAAAGAATCAATGAAACAAAGAGTTGTTTCTTCAAGAAAATCAACTAAATAGACAACCCTTTTTCCAAACTAACCAAAAGGCAAAGAGAGAATATCCAGATTAACAAAATCAGAAATGAAAAGAGGGACATAACAACAGAAATGGAGGAAATCCAGAAAATCATTAGGTCATATTTCAAAAATCTGTACTCCACAAAATTTGAAAACTTAAAGGAATTGGACAATTTTCTAGATAAATATCACGTACCAAAATTAAATCAAGACCAGAGAAGCAAATAAATAGACTCATATCGGCTAAAGAAATAGAAATAGTCATCCAAATTCTCCCAACCAAAAAAAGCCAAGGGCCAGTTTGTTTCTGTGCAGAATTCTTCAAGATTTTCAAAGAAGAACTAATACCAATACTCCTCAAATTGTTCCACACAATAGATGCAGAAGTAACATCGCCAAACTCTTTTTATGAGGCTACAATTACCCTGATACCCAAACCAAACAAAGACATTACTAAAAAAGAGAATTACAGGTTTATTTATTTTCAGTGCTGTGGTTAGGAATCAAACCCAGAGGCTTGCACACATTATCCAGGCCTTTTCCCAAGTAACATTTCCCCAGTCCAAGATACTTACACTTCTGATGTTGCGTGTCCCCTCAGGTTATCCTTCTAGAGACTGCTCCAGCAGGCTACTATGCTTGTTACATAGCTATTCACTTAATGCTACCATTCCAACAGTACTATTATTCCTTTTTATAGAAAACCACCTGAATAGAATGATCAAAACTTACTGTGGTCTTTGTTGTTGTTGTTGTTGTTGTTGTTGTTGTTGTTGTTATTCCCTTCTTAATCCATCAAAGAAAAGCCTCAGCACTTACATTCCTTTGAACAAGTCACAAGACAATCAACAATTGTCCCATTGCCATACCTTCTTCTTTTTTATGAGACCACCAAGAGCTTTGGCTTTGTGCATCCCTCCCTCCTTCTAGAAAAGTTTTGTCACTTGAGCTTCAAAATTTCACTCCCTTTAGGTGGTTCTTGTCCATCAGTCATCTGACACCTTCTCTATCTTCTCTGCTGATCTTTGCAGCCTGTGGTTCTTCAAACACTCCACAATTTAGCTCCCAGAGCTTCCTACCTGAGTGAGGACTCTGCTTGCTTTATTCTGCTTTGTAGCCCAGGACCTTAGACAACACCAGTTGCACTCTATGTGCTCGCTGCATATTTGTTGAATGAGTAAATCAATATATACATGTAAAAATGAACAAATAAAACCATTTTCTTCTATTTAATTGGTTTAACTAAAATCATCATTGTTTAATATTCTAGTGAGAAACTTCTATTAGTCATGCAAGAGATTGCTTTGAGGTAGCTGATTAAACATCTCATTTCTAAAGCAAAATTCTCATCCTTGGGTCACTATTTTCAAACAACCTTACAGGTCTCCTGAAAGAGACCCACACAGATTATTATTTATTCTTTTCATTACTTCTTGACATTCTCAAAGACCAAGCGAAAAACACATGTCAAAGCAATCTCTCCCTGTTCCTTCTGATTAAAATCAATATTCTTCCTGCTCCTAACAGCAGTAGAAATCATTACAATGGCTTCTGTTAACTCAATGGAATGTCAAGTGATATCTCTGTGTATTGTTACCAGAAGGGATATCAACACAATACTACCAACAACCTATAATCACTGCTGTTTTTATTATCTACAAAATGTCATGTGTGCATATGACATTTCACAAAACAACACAGTGAAAACAAGAAGCCTGTCTCAAACAGCTTAGAGATTATTTAGACAAAGAATAGAGAATCGAAACTTAAGAGAAGGGCCTGCTGTTGCTGAGAAAAGAATGGGATCGATCCAAATAGCTAGGGCAGAGATGTAAGTCTCATTCACAAACAGCAGATGTAGCTCTAATGGACTTTCCAAAAACCCTGCTCCCTGTTGGTCATGGAGAAGATAATTGAGAACATACCAATTGTGAGGAACCTAACTAATAAAATAATAATAAACAACACATCTTAGCAATAATTGCTTAGCAACTTCTTATGACGTTTCCTTAGTTTAAAAAAATCTATCCTTTCCCAAGACAACTTCATAAAAACCATATTGAGTTTAGTCTAACAATAAATTCATACATTTATATATCTTGGAACAGCTAATTTGGGCTAGCATTTACAATAATTGGGTTCACTTAAATATTTGCAATGCAAGGAAAGCAAAATTTGAAAAGGACGTTTGATTATGGGAAAAGTGGTGCTGAAGGGTGAGGCAATGCACCATACAGACCCCCTCAGAAAGCAGGTTTGTAACATGGGGGAAGATAAAACTACCTATGTTTTAACCATTCAAAGGATGCCAAAACTCTAAAATGTGTGTCTGAAATTCTCTAAGCTTGGGTGGTTTGCCCAATTACAATATCATATTATTTCATCAAAACAAAATAGAGTCATAGCCAAAATTTAGTCATTTGAAAGATTGATTTCAATCAGAGTCTCAAATTACTCTACATCTTTTAATGTATTATAGAAACTTTGTAAAGAAACGTGAAGCTATTTTCTTTCCTTAGGAAAAGCACTCTGTGTGCTTCCTGACTCTTTGGAGTACATACAGCAAACACTGAGCATTCTTTCTTTACCCATTCCCAGGATCACACAAAAGCTATTCGGAAGACACACTATAAGAAACATAATGGGACAGGATTCTTAGAGAGCAAGTCAGAAAGATCAGGGTGTGGCTATCTGTTCTCTTCTTATGAGTTTATGAACATTATCAAACACCTGGCTTCTATATCTGGCAGCGAGGGACAACTATTGTGAAGTCTATGAAGGATGGAGAGCTGAAGAAAGCCTGAATACCCAAATTCCACTGAAGGGTTAATGTGAAAAAGAACATCGCTTGGTAACCTCTTCACACGAGCAATGTGGTGGTAAATTTGGAGTGCTTATGTGGCCAATGATGCTTTGCTTCACAATAATAGTAAATATTTTGGTTAGTTTCAAAATGAATATGCTTTAGAAGCAACATTCCTCAAGCATGCCCATGAGACTAATTAAATACTCTCATAGAATTGTAGCACCTTCCACTTTGGAAGATTTACCACATTTTGCTGTCAGAGATGAGTGTCCAATTGTATGTATTTCCAGCTGACCTCCCCTTCCATTTTTTCCTTTACTTAGTCCAGAGAAATGGTTCTCAGCATTTTGTGAATTCTTGTTTCCCGTTGCCATTGCCTATTTCAAATGTTTATCGATTAGTGTGTCAGATCTCAGCACAGTTCTTCTATTCTTGTAAGGAGGCCTGCTTGTTTGTTCCCGGCTGCTCAACCCCAAAATAATCACACACAAACCATATTATTTCAATACTGTTTGGCCAATAGCTCTAGATCCTTATTGGCTCTTATATCTTCATTTAACCCATCTGCATTAATCTGTGCATCACCATGAGTTCGTGGCCTACCAGTAAAGTTTCAGCATGTCCATCTCCAGTGGCGGCTCCATGGCTTCTCCCTGACTCCACCTCCTTTTTCCCAGCATTCAGTATGGTTTTCCTGCTGAGCTCTACTCTACCCTATCAGGCCAACCCAGTTTCTTTATTAACCAATGGTATTCACAGCATACAGTGGGAAATCCCACATCATCCTACACTCAACTCACTTTTTGCTTTGTTTCTAACACATATTCTCTTGACCTTAGTGATGCCATTTCCTTCCACATGACCTGTCCCATAACAGTTTACTATTCAATATATCAATGTTTTGATATATTAAGTGACACTTTCACTCCCTGCCAGATATTTTATCTCTGTTGCCCCCACTTTTATTTTATAAGATATAATGCTCAAGTAAGTTTCAAAATATATAAAAAATCAAGAAATTAAGCATCAAATTACCAAATAATGGGGTACAGATCTAAACAGAGAATTCTCAAAAGAAGAATCACAAATGGCTGAAAGATACTTAATGAAATGCTCAACATCCTTAGCCGTCAGATAAATGCAAGTCAAAACAACTCTGAGATACCATCTTACAATGGTCAGAATGAATAAGATCAAAAATATCAATGATAGCTTATTCTTGAGTGGATCTGGGGTAAGGAGAACGTTCCTCCATTGCTAGTAGGAGTGCAAATTTGTACAGCCACTTTTGAAATCAGTATGGTAGTTTCTCAGAAAATTGGTAATAAATCTATCTCAGAACTGAGCAATACCACTCTTGGACATATACCCAAAGGATGCACACTCATACCACAAGGAAAATTGCTCAGCTGTGTTCATAGCAGCATTATTCATAATAGCCAGAACCTGGAAACAACCTAGATGCCCCTCAACCAAAGAATGGATAAAGAAAATGTAGTACATTTCCACAGTGGAGTACTGCTCAGCAGAAAAAAAAAATGACACCTTGAATTTGCATGCAAATGGATGGAACCAGAGAAAAAAATCCTGAATGAAGTAACCTAGACCCAAATGGAGAAAAATGGTATCTACTCACTCATAAGGGGGTATTAGACATAAATCAAAGGATAACCAGCCTATAGTCCTCTATCCCAGAGAAGCTAGGCAGCAAGGAAAACTCCAAGAAAGACGAACATTGATCCCCCTGGGAAGGGGAAACAGACAAGATTTCCTGAGAAAATTAGGAAGGGAGGAAAGGGGAGGGTAAAAGGGGAGAGGGGAGGGATAAGGGGAGGGAGGAGGAGAACATGAGGGAACAGGATGCTCAAGAAGGGGGAAGGACAGTGAGGGAAAGAAAGAAAAGAGATATCTTGATTGAGGGAGCCATTAAAGGGCTACTGAGAAACATTGCACTAGGGAAATTCCCAGGAATCCACAAGGATGACCCCAGCTAAGACTCTAAGCAGTAGTAGAGAGGATGCCTAAACTGGCCTTCCCTGTAATCAGACTGATGACTACCTTAATTGACATCATTGAACCTTCAACCAGCAACTGATGGTGCAGATACAGAGAGCTACAGTGAAGCACAGGGCCGAGCTACCTGGGACCAACCTAAGAGAGAGAGGAGCAATAATATGAACAAAGGGGTCAAGACCATGATGATACCCACAAAAACAGCTGACCTGACCTAGTGGGAGCTCACTGACTCTGGACTGATAGCAGGGGAACCTGCATAGGACCAAATTAGACTCACTGAATATGGGGATCAGTTGTGAGACTTGGGAAGTCTGTGGGGCCACTGGCAGTGGGACCAGAATTTATCCATAGTGCTTGAACTGGCATCTAGGA
The DNA here is from genome assembly GCA_001685095.1 of Ellobius talpinus. Taxonomy (NCBI): domain Eukaryota; kingdom Metazoa; phylum Chordata; class Mammalia; order Rodentia; family Cricetidae; genus Ellobius; species Ellobius talpinus. The sequence continues at coordinate 5,883 of LOJH01059945.1, forward strand.
GCACATTCTTTTTTGCGGGGGGGGGGATATCTTACTCAGCCTAGATATAGGAGGGAGGGTCTTGCTCATGTCTCAAACTGAAGTTTTAAACTTTGTTGACTCTCCATGGAAAACCTTACCCTTTCTGAGAAGTGGATGGGGGAGTAGGGTGGGGGAAAGGTGAGGAAAACAGGAGGAGAGAGAGTGAAAATGGGGGTAGCTATGTAAAATGAGAAAAGACTGTATTAAAACTAATTCTTAATAAAAAATATTCTAATGTTAAAAATTTTTGAAGTTATTAGTAATATACATGTGTATTGTACTTCAGTGCCCTGAATTATCTGTCTTCTTGCAAGTTTCTTATTCATTTTCATCATATTGGTCTTTCTCTTTAGACTATTGCTGATTCCTGACTTACCATTAACAAATGGCTCGGGATGAATTGCCATGTTTGTGAGGTTGCTTTGGGGCTATTTTGTGAAGTACGTACCCTGGAGTTCTTACAGTCTGTTGTTGACTCACTACTCCTTTTCATGGCCTACCTTCTTCCTTAATGTTTTGTGTTTATAGAGATCTCAGTATTATTCCTACACTACCCAGTCCCTTTGTCTTTTTGTTACTATTCCATCAAATGCTCTACTTTGAATGGTGTCTTTGGTCATTAACCCTGTGATAGTAGAAGCCTGGGCACCCCTATCGTACAGATCAAACTAAGCTGACAGTCACACAAGAGGCTCCTGGTGATCCCTAAGCAAACTGTACTTTACTTCAGGAAGGGACTACCCTGGGGCTTTTGTTGTTGTTTCTCTTTAGAATTTTTTTATTTGACTTCGATGTACTACATGAGTTTCCTTGAGACAAAATCCTTTGCCTCTGATGTTCCAGACTCAATATCCCTTTCCTGATCCACTCTGATCCTACTGCCTCCTAAAAAAAAAAATTCTTAAGATGTGTTTGCTATTGTTTCCTATCTTGTTCTTTCTGAACATTGACTGTTTAACTTCTTTCCTAAAGTGGCAACTGGTTAACTTTAGTACATGCCTGAGTAAAATAGCCTTGTGCTGAGGCAATCACCCTAACCCAGAAATCACTGAGAATCTGTGACACTTCCTTTCTGTCATCAAATACGTGCTCTCTATAACACGACCATATTTAATGCACCTAAAATGTGTATCTGTATTTCTACCCTCCTTTTTCATCTTGTTTCCAAAAACCTTGTCTAGAAAACTAAAGGTTACAGAAAAATGGAAAATAACACTCATAAGCAAGCTGTGTGCATCTTTCTGCATTCTATTATAAGATAGCACAAACTGTGAACCTTTCTGAAGACAAATACAATTCCTAAGTTTTCTATACAGGATAATGTTTCCTTTCACACCAAAAAGAAGAAGAATCTAAAATATGCAACTCAGAACTTAAAGATAATGAAATAAGTCACCAATGCATCCTTTCAAAGAAAACTTCAAAACTGCTTTAGAATTTACTTCAATCATTGAGGAAGAAGATATTGTACAAATACATAAAAGCACTCATAGAAGGAACTAATCATAAGAAGAGAAAAAACTTAATATCCCACATTTGTGTGATGTATATAGGAAAAAACTTAATATCCCACATTTGTGTGATGTATATACAGTCTCATATTTGAATATGTATCATATAACATACATACACAACATGTATATATTCCTATATAGTACACACATGCAATTAAACACATACATATGTGTGAATATATAGAGAGAGCAGAAAGATAGCAAGTGTATGACTGAAAGAAAACATTGAAGATGAGGGGCAGAGACATTTAAATAAAAAAGAAGTCCTCATTAGACAGACTAGAGACAACATTTGAGTAAAGGAGAATGCTCATCCAAGAGAGAGCCAGCCCAATCCAATGTACATACATTGCATCACCCCTAGACACCTCTGCAGGCAGCCGGATTCTGGAAGGAGATAAAGGAAGTGGTTAACAATGATGGAGTCCAGGGGACATTTTTGTTACACCTTTTCCATTAACTGATTTGATTTTTTTCACCATCAAATTCACAGCTTGATTAATAAAGAAGGGTAAAATATAAAGCTAGTATCTAAGGAAAGAAACATTAGAACTCGAAAACTGAAGTGGACACACTACATACTGGAAATAAACAAGTAAAATGCTCAGATTTTTATGTATGGAATTTTCAGTCTTTCTTCAAAATGCTAAAAGTTTCAGAATCGAGTTACTTAATAGTATATATTGGCATAGGTAATAAGAAAAAACCCACAACCCTGTCTTGGAAGTGTCTTTAATTTATTCTATAAGCCTTGATGTAGGCCAACAAAGGAGTATATTTCTGATTCAGAATATCATTTCCATATGAAAATAGCATGTACATATTTGAATTTCATCTCTGCCTTAAATCTATGAACTTCAAAGCTTTGACGTGACTTCAACACATCTAAGCGGGAACAAAGATAATCAGCATCATTGTCACCCAAAATCAGGAACAGGAGGGCGTTTTTCAGGGAGAAACAGAATTCTTGATCGGAATTGGATAGTTCTTAAAGGTAGCTCCGGAAACAAATCCAAGCATAAGCTGAAGTCTGAAAGGTGCCTCCAAAGCTTTTGCAAAGATCATAAAATACATTCCCAGCATATAATAAGTTTCTTTGTGACCCAAGAGTATCTACCATACTGAAAGGAATTCATTATTCTGAAAAACAAAACTAAAGATAACTATTTGGCATAAAAAGCACTATAAAAGTTTTATTTATGAGTTAAAAACTCAGTAGCTATTAATTCACAGAAACCAGAAATCAATATTACAGAAAAATGAATAATTTTCCACTTTAAATAAATGTCTTATTGTAGATAAATTTAACACTGTGCGTTAAATAGTGATGGATGTTTCTCAACATTGGACAAAAATAATGTCTAGAAGATGACAGATCTGACTTTTATTTGTACCAAAAGTTTTGTAAGTTTACTTAAAAATCATAATATACTAAATGCCTCCATCCTAAACATACAAGCAAAAATTGCTGCATGTTTCTACAAGTTTATCGGTAAATATCATTGCAGATACCAGAATAACTTTCTTAATGTGCATCATCCACAGCATCAGTATTGCTCAAAACAAAAGCTTCTCCTATGACTTTCCAAACCAATTTTTCATTTTTTCTTAACATTGCAAAGGAGACCCATTCTCTGTCATTTTTAATATGTGCTATTCACATACCCATTTACTTCCATGTATAGTAAATGATTTATCGAAATGAGGTAGGTTTGTAAGATTATGATACAACTTAATGGGAGGAAGAGAAGGAGAAATCTTGTCCTCATAACCTGATTGGGTTCTCAGAAAGCCCAGACCTAGGCATTCAAAATTTCCAAAGCATTCCAAAGGACCCTGAGCAGCAAATTCATTGAAGTTTAGAAGCTCTTCTAGATCGTTGTCATGGAGACACAACACTCATGTGTTCCTATCCTATCTTTATTTTAAATCTCTTTACCCTAAATATAACCTGTTCAGTCCATATGTTACTAGTGTTTGTATGTTTTTCAGGGCTGAGCGTTTTCTGAAGTTTTCTAAATGCTTCATATAAAGCAGTGTGCTTGATTTTGCCTCTCTCCATACAATAATCTTTCTATTGTCATGGCTTAGGCTCTTCTTGCTGTCCACTTATTTAGTATGTAAAATATCCTGGCACAGGAGTCCTGAACCATCCTGTAAATTTGTTTATTCTCCTGCTAACTCTACAGGACAGAGGGATTGTCTTTTGTACCCTCTTGTCATGTTTCTTCTGCTTCCACATCCCAGACTTCCTTTCCCCACGGCCGCTTTCATCATCTCCCCATTGACCTCTTCTTAACACTTGGCAGTTCTGGGACACTCTGTCCTACCACCAAGGCTCTACTATCTTCTTGTTACCTTGCATTAAGCTGCACACCTCTCCAGGCTATAAGAAAGGCATTTTTTCCCCTTAGGATGGGAATTTTCTTAAGATTCTTCTGAATGGAAGCTGCTCATGTACTCATAAACTGTGTACATCAAGAAAAGATGGCATGTGCATATTCCTTACCTCCCAGAGAGAACTTCCAAATAATTTCACTCTTCCTGTGTGTGAAAACACTCCTTCTTTGACTCATGTGTTATACAATTCTACTGATACACTACAAAAAAAGTATAGTGACTGTTGAATTGGGAATTTTATCCAGATGCCTCAATCAACCCAAAACCATAAGCCAGAGACTCTTTGTTCACTGCGACACTTATGATGACAGGGATGTGAGTGACTAAATATGTGTGTGTATGTGTATTACATATGTGTATATGCATTGTGTATATATGTGTGTGCTATGTTTATGCATGAATATTTACATGTGTGTATACATATGTGTGTATAGGTATGCAAGCATATGCATGAAGGAACGCATTTTGCACAGGAATATGTAAAAGTAAACAAATTGTTTCCATCCTTTTTCTGTTAAAACCTAATAGAGTAGCAAAAATCAAAAGATATGTTTTTAAATATATGAAAAATAAGTTGATATGTGCACTGAAAATATCAACATATTTTAATGAAATCAAGGCTAAGTTGCATTGGTTTCCATCTTTGATACTAGATGTGTAAGCTTAGATAAGATATGACCTCTGTGTTTCCTCCAGGCCCCTGTATGAAGAAAATAGAAGGTAAAATTAGCCAACTACTTCTTTCATCCAGCAAACATATATTGAATGGGCCCATTGTCATAATTGTCACTGTTTTAGGTGTGCAAATACAAGATAATGAGCTAGTTCTCAGAAAAACCAAACAATTTAGGGTTGCAGACATGAAAGTAAGCATCTAAACTTTGTATGAGCATAGTGAAATGAATGCTGTAAATAGGGGTACTGTGCTGGGAACAGGAAGATATCATATTTTTTGGTTTTGTTTTGTATTATTGATTTTATTGAGCTATGCATTTTTCTCTGCTCCCCTCCCTGCCTCTCTCCTCCCCTTCAACCCTCTCCCATGGGCCCGATCCTCCCAATTTACTCAGGAGATCTTGTCTTTTACTACTTCCCATGTAGATTACCATGTATGTCTCTCTTAGGCTCCTCATTGTTGTCTAAATTCTCCGGGATTGTGATTTGTAGGCTAGTTTTCTTTGCTTTATGTTTAAAAACCACATATGAGTGAGTACGTATGATAATTGTACTCAGAACAGGACAGGACAGAAAGCAGAGAGAAAGATAGAAAGGATTGCTCTACATAGAATAAGGAGTTAAAAGGCTTCTCGTTGCTATAATAAATATTTGAGACACATAAATAAATAAATAAATAAATAAATAAATAAATAAATAAAT
>LOJH01059947.1:0-11194 GCA_001685095.1 Ellobius talpinus
TGGCCTGAATCACAGGCGAGAGTGCAGGCATGGGTCTCTGTGAACTCAATGATTCATCAAAGGCAGCCTTCTGAGCAGAAGCACAAAGTCCCTGGCACAGGGATCCTGCATAAGCCATAACAGATAAGAAAGGAAGAAAAAGGCAAATCAAATAAAGCGCGGCCAGGAACACGTTGATTGAGAAGAAGGCGAGTCAGGCTTTATTATTGGGCCAACTGCCAAGGACCCACCAGGGGCATTGCTCCGGGGAGCCCTCGCCCCTCACCTGACCCCGACTTCCACCATCGGGACATTCTGTCACACAGGTGTCCGTCACCGCAGGCGTGGCAAGGAAGAAGCCCATGTAGCTACCACTGGAGACAGACACCTCCACTGCTGAAACTTTGCCGGTAGGCCACGACCTCGTGGGATGCACAGATTAATGGAGATGGGTTAGTTTAGGTGGTGGCGCACGCCTTTAATCCCAGCACTTGGGAGGCAGAGGCAGAGGCAGGCGGATTCTGTGAGTTTGTAGAAGCAGCAGCAGCTAGAGCTAATAGGCCAAGCAGTGATTTAATTAATATAGTTTCTATATGATTATTTGGGTCTGAGCGGCTGGGAAATGAACAAGCGGCCTCCGACAACAGACCCTATTGAGAGTTCAATGTGGATTTTGATGGGAAAACGGCACTGACCTGTGTGCGGATGACCTGTGTGTGGGACACCTGGTATCACCATCCTGGTGACAAAGAAGCAGCCTCCCCCAGTGGCTAGGAAATACTTCTGTCTCTAATAAGAACTAACTCCTTCTGGCCCACAGTTCCTCAGAATCTTTGTTCAGTTTTTTGTTTGTATGTTTGTTTGTTTGTTGAGACAGGGTTTCTCTGTGTAACATCTGGTTGTCCTGGAACTCAATTTGTAGACCAGGACAGCCTCAAACTCACTGAGATCCGCCTGTCTCTGCCTCCCAAGTGCTGGGATTTATAGGCCACCACCTCCTGGCCTAGTTCCTCAAAATTGTACTAAGTGATTTTAAAGATTGGAGAGGCTTGAGGCCAAGGGAGGGCAGGGTGGCTGCTGTTTCTTAAGAGAAAACGTGAGTCTTCCCAACAGCACCGGCCAGAAAGATTTCCATCAGAGAAATGGAGCCTGCAAAGTAGGTGCTTGTGGCTGTAGACCCTTGGGCATGTAGGGGTGCAGCGCATGGCCTGGGGCACGTAGGGGTGCAATGCCCGGCCTCGGGCATGTAGGGGTGCAGCGCACGGCCTCGGGCATGTAGGGGTGCAGCGCACGGCCTCGGGCATGTAGGGGTGCAGTGCCCAGCCTCGGACACGTAGGAGTGCAGTGCCCAGAGCCCTGGAGCGCTCGAGTCCAGCTCCATACCACAGAGCTCCTCCATCATGAACTTTGATTTGAGCTACCCGGTCTTCAATTGTTGTTCTTGAGCTCCCCGTGGGTCCTCAGCTTATGACCATTGTCCCCCCAAGCCTCCCTGTGATGAATGGGATAGGAGAGGTCATTCTTACCCCTGTGGTCTCCTTCCAGCCCTCGAGCCCTTGCAGCCATTTAAGGTTATGATGGGACTGTTTCCTTGAGAGATTCACGGAGTGGTAGGGTGCTAAAGGAGGGACGGGAAAAGGCTTGTCTCCAACCTGCCCTGGAGCCACATCTGTTTCCTCCTATCCTGATGCTCACACCTCCTGTCACTAGTGCAAAGCCCCGCCCACCTGTCCTGCTTGACTCAGCAAATACCCACAGGCCATGGCTGGAGTGGAAATAGAGGAGGCTGGTAGAGGGATAGTACCAAAGGCAGCCTTACGGTGTGATCAACTGTTCTTGATTCCTGGAGTAGGTGCTGATGGGAGGTCCCTGGTAACCTGGTTTCCAGGCAACTTGGACAGTAGTTATGACATAGTAACTCAGAGTTCAGGCCATTTTAACACAGTGAATCTTGGGGCTAGGATGGTAAGTTCCTCGGTGTGCAAGAAGGGGTTAGACTCATCCTTTCCAGTCTCTGATTATTTCCTCACCGTGGTACCAGGACAGCAGCCCTCCCCAAAGACTCCTCAGAGCTGGCTGCACGTCGGACAGATGGGCCTGGTCCCTGCCAGAAGTAGCCAGCATGTTCTGAGATGGCGCAGCCACAGCCCCTTCGCTACGTGAGGAGGTTTGGAATTAGTAAACTGACTCCTCTCTGCAGTTAAATTGGCATGCAGTAGAAAAAGCTCTGACCCAGTTAGCCCCACCACAAGCAGTCAGCGAAACTGAGAGATACCGGGATATTTCTGAGCTGTTCAGTACGGTGAAGTTTCTTCAACTCCTGGAGCAACAGAAACTACTTGAGGAATTTCAAGTGGTTTTGCTGTAGTCGCTAGGATATAAGCGCACTTTCTAAATACTAGGGCCTTTGCCTACACACACACACACACACACACACACACACACAGCCTAACTGTGGCTTCCTTCAAAGGACCCTTGCAGCATAACCCAGATGCAGAACTATGGGAGGTGGGCTGGAAGCTCACGCGATACTTCTTCAACCATTGCCTAGCAGGCCTGGCATTGAGCACAATAGTGTCCCAAGGACCTCCCTTCGGTCCCGTGTTCTGCCCCAGTCTTTCTGGGCTGTGACCTTGTCCTGAGTCTGCCTCTGAATGTCTCCCACATACCGTCAGAACAAAACACAGCTCCTGCTTCAAACGGAGTAAGAGAGTTTATTCCAAGAGAGTGACTATGGATTCCCTAGAAGTTAATATGGTCCAGGAACGTGAGTTCGGATTGCTTCCAGTGAATTGTTCAACCACGGAAGCAGCTACATGAACCAAAGAAAGTCCTAAATCAGTGCATTTGAGTGGGAGAGAGGTCAGATGGCAAAGCCCTTGCCGTACAAGCATGATGGCCTGAGTCCCAGAACCCAGCTCAGAAGTAAGGTGTGGGAGAGTACACTGTGATCCCATGCTGGGGACATGGGTACAGGCAGATCCCTGGAGTCACTGACCAGCCGGTCAGACCTGCTCTATACACGCTAAGCCAGCAAGAGGACCTATGTCAAAGAAACATAATAAATAGGGTGGACAGTGCTCGAGGAATAACCCAAGGCTGGCCTCTCGCCTCTACACACACGAGTACACACAGAGTTGTATCAATACACCTACCAGGTTCATCAGGTAGGGAGGGGATCGTTTGCGCTGTAGGTTTCAGATGACATCCTTGGGTTCGGGGTTGGTGGCAGCTAGTGGCCTAGTCATGCTTAGTTAACACCTTCCAAAGTGTTTGTGTAGTAGTCGAAAGAACAGGTACAGAGGTAGATAATGAAGGGCCTTCAAAATAACCAGAGCACGCAAACTCATTTAGATCAGAATCTCAAACCCAGATGTGGCTCTGTCGGAGACGTTAGTCATGGTGCCCGCTCCCTGTCTCTGACTCATTGTGGTGTGTATGAACTGTGCACCATGCATCTCTCCAAGAAATCAGTGCCCATAACAGGATTTTATATGTAGACATATGCCTGCCATCTCAGTTCAGAAAGCAGTTTCTGACATAGCCTGATTACTTTAAAAAAAAAATGAAGAAGAATACGACCAGATCCACAGGAATTGGGAAGGAGAGCCACCGCAGTAGCGGTGTGAGATTGCAGCAATTGAACATGTTTGGGCTTATCTCTTTTCCCTCAGGGAACACCTATTCGATGCTATATTCTGTGCCTCAGTACTGTAGACAGTATCAGGAAGCTTAATATGAATTAAGATGTTAAGAATTAATAAACACAAAGGAAACTTATACAATTAGTATGTCCTAATAAAAAAGTTTTAAAAACACATAATGCTGGGGCACTACAGAGAGGTGGATCCTGGGGGCTCCCTGGCCATACAGCCTACACTCACCAAGTTCAGGCTAGAGAGGGGCCTTGTCTGAAAAATTGTGTTCTGCACCTGAGGTTGACCTTCACACACACACACACACACACACACATATACACACACACACACTTATTTTTCAAGTTGTGAGGCAGGAGAGATTTTTCAACAGTTATGAACACTAGCTGCTCTTCCAGAGGACCTGGGTTCCATTCCCACTACCCATAGGGCGATTCACAAGGCACCTCCAGTTCTGAGGGATCTGACGCCCTCTTCTGGCCCCTCTGGGCACCAGGCACACAAGTGCTACACAGATGCATGCAGGAAAATACCCATAAACATAATTTTGGTTTTGCTTTTTAGTTTTCAGTGACTTTTTTTTGCCTTTATAATTCTTGGGAGGGCACCAGGGCCAGGAGTTTGCTTTGACTGCGAGTCTCCCCAGTTAGAAACTTCCAGAAGCCATGGACTCTGGGGACCCTAAAAAGGAATGCCCCGTGTGAAGCTGTTTCTGCCCCACTTCAGGGAAGTCTGTTTCCAGTCTTATATAGACTCACAGTCTCACTCATTCCAGCAATAAAAGAATCGGTGCTTTTATGTAATTCAGCTGTTATTTGCTACAATCCATTTCCACTCTCTTCCTGGACTAACCTCAGAAGCGGCCCTACAGCTCCTGAGCCCCACAGCCTCCTGAGTTCCAAAGCCCTGCAGCTCCCAAGACTCACAGCCCGGGAGTCCCACAGCCCCGAGACTCACAGCCCCGAAGGCTTGCAGCCTCCAACCCTCTCCCCAGCCTGGTTGTTGACAAAGCAACAGAGGAAAGAGGTCAGCTTCCCCATTCCTGCTTTCCCTCCTCGGTGGCAGAAGCCACCACTGCTCATTCTGGACTCTCCACAGCTGCTTTGCTCTTTTTTCCCTTGTGTGAATCATTCATTAAATCCTCTTTTTTCCCCATCTGTTTTCCAGCCCGCCTAAACCAACAGTGTACATCTCCGGTGTTATTGCCCGGGTAAGTGTGACCTCTCCTGCACCTGATCCTTTCCTGGAAGAGTGTGGGCACGTGAACTCCCATGCAATCTCTTCTTGCCTATGCCTTTAATAAGCACCAGTGCTTCAGTGGGTAGAAACTGGTGGTGCCTACAGCTGAGCACCTGCCTGCGTGCTGCGGATTCACCTGTCACCGCAGGCTATGGCTCTGGGCCTTAAGTAGCCTGGCCTGCACACGTTTTCCCAGCATCAGTACAGAAGATGACCCAGGAGGCTTCACATGAAATGCCAGTTCTGTATCTGTGAGTGAGGGTTTAGTCTTATGCCCATGTGTGTGTGTCCTGCCTGACTGCTTTTGTTTGCCGGCCCTCGGACTACACTCATGTTTTCTGCCACACCATGTACCTTTGAGGAGGAAGCCACCATTGCTGGGGACAACTTTGCCAACAGAACTGTCACAACCATCTAAGACCTAGGGCCGGCCAGCCCATAGCAGGTCAACTGTGCAAGAATATTAACTGTCTGCATGAGGCCAGATTCAATCCTTGACTACGCGGTTCTGTCTGCCCTTGCCCAGATCAAACCCCGCTGTTGGCATAAGAAGCTGAACATAGCCTGCCCCTTTCTCCAGGCCCCCGCAGACTGCTGCTTCTGCACCCCAGGCCTGCCCATAGCCCTGCTGCCAGATCCTAATGGGACTCTGCATTTGGCCTGTCCTGCTCCCAGTTCAGATGACAGAAACAGACCTAGAAGGGACAACAGCAGGGTCTTCTCCAGGACAACCTGCAGGCACCATCACTGTTCCATCAGGGGGCTCAAGCCCTGCTCCGTGGTTCTGTTGGCCTGCAGGGCCTGGTAGCCCCAGGGGTAGCCTGCTACTCACTCATCCCCAGCCCTGCAGCAAAGGGTGGGGCTGGGTTGGAAGAACTATCTGCCCCTTTCACTTCCTGTTAACCAGTTTGTATGTTGTCTCCTCGCAGGGTGACAAAGACTTTCCCCCGGCGGCTGCACAAGTGGCCCACCAGAAGCCACATGCCTCCATGGACAAACATGTTTCTCCAAGAACACAGCATATCCAACAACCTCGCAAGTGACCTGCGCCCAAGCCCTGGCACCCAGACCCCAGTGCCCTCTGCAGCCGCAGCACCCAGGCCCACCTCCTACGATGCTCCCCTGACCAAAGGAACTTGTGCTTTCTGGGCAGTTTACTAAGTTCAGAAGCCTAAGGCAGAGCAAAGTGAACCCCCACTGTCTCAGATCCCCATATTTAAAACTAGAGAGACTCAAACTGCAAAAGTTTTCCTTGAGTCCAAGTTGTGTGTCACTGAAGGGTCACTGTACCACACCCCCAAGAAGTGCCATTGGCAGAAGATGGCGAGTCCTGAGGAAGTCCTTCATACTGGCAATCATTTAAAGTCCTTACTCTTGGTCCTAAAAGGAAGAAGCCACCTTGGGGAGATTTGATAAAGTTAGAAAAACGAAACACTATGATATGGATTTTATAAATTGTGATTTCTTCCTGCCCTAGGATACCCTGTACATGGCTACAGAATTCCTGCTTTTCTGAAAAGTTAAAGGGCTCCTTTAGCCATCTGTAGAACCTTCTAGAGTGCTGCTCACAGAGTACTCCTGGCTGTCCCGATGCTCTGGGACCTGCAGCATCTGCACCACCAGCCATTCTGGAACTATTCACCAGGCCTGTGCCATTTCACTGAAGGAGGAGCGGGCTCCTTGAGTCTTATAATCAATTTGGTATCCCAGGAGTGGGCTTAACAGGGAGCAGGACATATACCTCGAGACCCTGTTTGGTCAGTCTCTTCATTCTTATTTACTGAAGGCTTCTTCAGTACCAAGAACCAAGGCTCACACTAGAGACCCAGGCTTGGGTGCAACACTACCATGGAACCCACAGCCTTGCTCTGTCATATGGGACCAAATATAGGTAAGGACCTTAGAGCAGGTAACACCAGGTCCCCTGTGCAGACCTCACTTTCTGGTACCTAACTCCTGAAGCATCCCTTTCAGTTCAGCAACCTGAGGGGCCGCCCGTGTTCTGTGTACTCTGAGCTGTCTCTGGTGTGCCTCTGTGGGCTCTAGGTCACTGAATGTGACATGTTTCCCTAAATAAGTTTAATAATCTTAATCAATGACATTGAGAATATGTTGATTATAATAAAGCTCCTGCATTCTGCCTCAGTCTCTCTTTTATGTCTCAGAGATTCCTTTTTTCAGCTCCCCAGGGCTGCTGGGTGTTTCAGTGGAAGTACAGACAGGCACACATGATGGATATCATCAATGCTGATTTCCTGCACAGAGCTGAGCTGTTGGGCACCTGGCAAGTTGAGCATAGTCGCCTCTATACCTGTCAGAAACAGAAAGGCTTCATTCAGTTGACTGACGTGTCCTGCATGGATCTAGCAGCTGGCCCTGTGCTGGGTAGGTCCTTCCAGGGCAGAATTAAAAGAGAATTATTAGTAAGCCCAGGGGTAATGCTGAACAGCTTTTGATATGCACGACACTTACCTATTTCAGGTCTTCCCAGACTAGAAAGTCCTCTTAATTGCTAAGGCTGGAGCCCCAGCATCAGGCCCCTGAAGTTTTACCACCCACAGCTAGATGTAAATCAAGGAAGACTTGAGAGGCTGAGAAAGGAAGATCAGGAGTTGAAGGCCACCTCGCATGTGGCCGGTTCTGCACTTTGGCTAGTCTGGTCACTCATGGAGGCCACTATTGCTCTTCGGTGTCTTGATTCATAAAGAACAGCAATGTTGATCTTCATTTTGCATCCAGGGACAAGAGAGCTGTTCTCAGTAACTAAGTCTGATCCATTGACACCATAACACGCCTGAACTTGTCACCTGTTGTAGGTTTCAGAACAAGCCCCAGAACAGACAGGCAGAGAGAGAAGACAGAGACAGAGTGCTGGGGCCCCACATTGTGAGTAGCTGCCCCAGGTGCAGTGTCTTCTGCTGTTTGTGATTCAGTTGCATATCTGCCGTCCCAGGGCTCCCTGTGGTTCAGGATCACCTTTGTACTGCGTGACCTGTCAGTGAGTGTGTTCTAGTGTGAGGGAAGACAAAATGAATCTCCATGATCAATAAGTCCCATTATCAAAGGCCTCTGATAAGATACACCAATGGCCAGTAAGTACATAAAAAGGGACATATCCTAGCTGGGCATGGTGGCACATGCCTGTAATCCCAGCACCTGAGAGGCTAAGAAAGGAGGATCGTGAGTTCAAGGCTACTTTGTGCTGCATAGTGAGACCTTATCCCAAGGAAAATAATAAAGTAAAAAGATGTTCCTCTTTAGTCATCAAGGAAACCGAATGTAAACCCACAATGAAACACGCTGCAGGAAAATAGCTAAAACCAAGGTCAGACCGTTACAGGCGCTGACAAGGGTGTGCAGAAATCAGAGTGTAAAGTGGCGCAGCCCCTCGCGGAAAGAATCTGGCAGTTCCCTGAGCAATTTGGCATGACGCTACCAGCTACTTACTGCTGGGCACTGGGCTTTTTGAATTAGGTATAGTCATATAAGAGACTACAACTCAGTAATAGAAAGGAATGAAACAATGCGCTGTGACAAGGATAAACCCAGGAAACTATGCCAGTCAAGACAGTCACCAAAGATCACAGGTTATATAAGGTCACCCCTGTGCAATGTCCAGAATGGAAATCTAGAAGAGGGGCAGTCAGGATGTGGGCAGAGGGAATAGGAAAGTCACAGCTAGTAGACATAGAGATAGCTCAGTTGAGAGTGTTTGCTGTTCTTGATGAGAACGCGGGTTCAGTTCCCAGCAACCACGCTGGGAGGCTCAAACCTGCCTGTATCATTCCAGCTCCGGGAGATCTGAGAGCCGCCTTCTTGCCTCTCTGCACATCTGCATACATGCTTGCATATACACAGAGAAACACATAATTAAAAATATGTGCAATGGGAATCACATGTCAATAAAGATTGTTTCTTTAAAGGCCACTGTCAGCTAATGGCAAAGCTGAGGCTTGCATCCACAGTGTTCTGAGCCTCGAGCCTCTGGTTACGTGGCTGTGGGGAGGAAGAGCTGCTGCCTGTCTGGTCACAAAGTGTGAGAGGCAAGACTGTTGCCTTGCTTTCAAGCCTGTAGCCAAGCTATTGGGGACCATGACACTAGCAGGAACATCGCTGGAGAAAGAACTTGGGTGGGAGATAAGAGACCACTCGTGGCTGACTCTTATGTGGCCTCAAGCAGAGCTTCTGCTCCGAGTTTGGCAAGCTGAAATGAAGACTGGGCGAGATGCCAAGGCAGCATGGAAATGCTAATGAAGGTTGGAGGTTTGGTGAGGGAGAGGGTGTAGACACTCCCCTGGAAACACTACAGAGGTGACCATGGAGGCCCCAGGGAGGCAGGATGGAGGCATGCCAGAATGCCCATATGGTAGATGAAAGACTGAACAAGACCAGGAAGCTAAGTAGGTGACCCGGGCTAAGAAAGCTCCCTTAGATAACGCTGGGGGCATACAACAGAGGAAACCCCAACACTGCCTCCTCACGTCCAAGTAGGACAGATGCTGAATTCAACTGAGTCCTGGATTTGCTCTAGGTGGATCAACACTCATCCACTTTATAGGTTTTCCTTAGCTCCTAGTGCCAGGGACAACAGAACCCAGAGCTCGGGATGAGCCTCAATTTGAAGACCTTTGCTTGTGACCCACAAGACCTTGAGAAGCTTGTTTTTTTTTCCTCTAAGTCTCAGTTTTATCATCATCATGGAACTTTGCAGAACCTCCCAGAAGTCCCAAGATAGCCCTTGTACACGCTAAGACAGTTCTCTGCTAACACTGATATGTCACCATTCTTGTTTATAAAGCAAGGTCAGAGATGCCATGAATTCTGCCCAGTTATAAAATCCCAAGAGGAGATTGGGGAAGAGAAGGGGAAACCAACCCTCCCTGAGAAGCACCTGGACATAGTTAGACATCACAAGCCTCGCTGCTACCCGGAAGGGGCATGGTACTGCCCTGCACACCTGCCCTTCACTCCTCCATGTGTCCAGGTGTGGAAGCCAGGTGAGCCTTCGCGTGCATCCAGGAGCAGAGACACTGGTCGGACATGCCAGTTTCCAGTAACCCCGGCCACCGTACAGTAGAAAGGCCTTCAGCCAAGCAGGGCATAACCTAGGGGAGCCTGGAGCTCGGATGCCCTAGAGCTGGGTGGAGGGCAGATATTGGCAGACCCAGCAGGTTTGTGATTAATTTATTATTTTTGAAACATCTGCCTCCTGCCAGCACAGTCCATGGTGTTCTGCTGTTCTGCAGATTCCGTAACTTCCCAGCTGCTGTGCTGATTCAATGTTGCTTTTTACAAATTCAAAAGGATTTTTTTCCCCAAGACAGGGCATCCTGCTGGCCTCTGCAGGATAAAAACACAAACCAAACAAAAGCCTAGGCCTTTCGCAACGCTCCAGAGTGGCATCGACAGCCATATGCTCCTGCAGAACCAGGAGACAGCAGTGGGAACTCTGAGCACTTGAAATTTCATCATAACTATGGCCTGGGCCGGGAGTCCCCAGAGAACCAAAGCCAAAGGACGTGACCTACAGACACATCTCACATAGCGAGCGGTGTGGTCGGTGATCGGCCTCCTCTATCTCATTCTGTATCCTGGGTGTTTCCATGTGATTGCATCACCTAGGGACACTGCACCTGTCATGGGCTGAGTAAATACACATGCGGTTTGAAAATGGCAAAATCACGTCATGGCTCATTTCTCAGAACAAACTCCTGTTCTTAAGTGGCATCTAACTATGCACATATACACGCACAAGCGCATTCATGGAAACTTTTTTGCCTGTATTTACAGTCTCATATCCATACACAGTGCGGATTTTTTCATTTTTATTTGTGTGTGCATATACATATGTGTATGTGTGAGTGTGTGTATACGTGTGTGTGTGTGTATGTGGTATATGGGCACCTAGTGGAAGGTTACGTCCCTGAGCACAAGCAGAAGCCAGAGAAGAACACCAAGTGTCCTGTTCTCTCAGTGTCTGCTCTATTCTCTTGGGACAAGGTCTCTCCCTGAGCCTTAGGCTAACAGCCAGCAAGCTACAGAGATCCTGCTGCCTCACTCCACACAGCACTGGAGTTACCGGGACGCACAACCAAGCCTGCATGTCGAGGAGGGATGGTTTGAACTTGGGTCATCATTTTCTGAAGCAAGCCCTCTATACACTAAGCCAGCTCCCAGACCTACATTGTTGGTTTGGTTTTGAGTTTCATATATGCAACGTATTGACCAGATTTATCCTATTCCCTGGTCTGTCATTCTTGACCAAACTCTGTCTTTCCAACTACACTCCTACTTTTATGTCTTGTTGTTGTTGTTGTTGT
>LOJH01059950.1:570-11194 GCA_001685095.1 Ellobius talpinus
GTTAGGTTTTCTAGATATATAGAGATATATTTCAGTTAGATAGGTATTCTTCAATCTTTCAGAGACCTTCATAATATGAATTTAAAATGTTTTAATAACTTAGTACTTTTCATAACATGAAGTACATCTGTTCCTGGCAATACCAATTACTTCAAGAGGTAAAATATAAAATAATAGAAATGGGTTAATTTAAGAGATAAGAGTGAACTAGGAATACGCATAAGCTAATAGGCCAAGCAGTGTTGTAATTAATACAGATTCTTTGTGATTATTTCAGTTCTGGGCAGCCAGAAACAAACAAGTGACCTTCATACAACAACATACAGTCATATTTTACAAAGTTGCTGCAAACCTTGAATCAATACAAAAATTTGTTTTACATCTATTTCTGTTCAAATGTACTGTAACATATATTGCTGATTTGGTCATATTGCATTTAGGAACAATAGCATTATAACTAACTCTTCATTGATGCCTACCTAATACACAGAGGTTCTTTTCAGAGCACACTAAAGCCTTCTTGCTATTAGGAACATGAGACAGTATACTTAAGCATGACATTGGGATACCCTATTAAATGGTGAGTTGACCAGCACAGAGAACAAGCTTGTGAATGGTGCAATGAGTAGGCCACAGTGAGCACACTTGTCTACAATCCAAGAACCTCTGCAAGAAAACAGCAGCCACTTTATTCTGTGCCAGCCAAGGACTTGCAGTTGTGTAGTTCAAGTTTTTGGCTGCATTAATTACATACATAACTGATCAGGATGATGGCGCAAATGTTCTAGTTTACACGCAGATGTTATCTGGGGGAAATTTTGCAAATGTAGGTAAGAATGCTGACAATGCTCAAACCCAGGGTTCAAACTTCTAAGAGTTGTGAAGAGTCATCCTGTATTCTCTTGGTTGGTGATGTTTTTCAAAACTCAAAACAGTATCGTATGATCTTTTCATTTCTTGAAAGTTTAGGTATTTACATGGGTCGTAGGTGTATCTGAATGGGGAAGGGGTGGAGGTCAAGATAATAATAAAACTAGTGAAGCAGAACCAGAGACAGTCTGTGTCACCCAGCCATCCCTGGCCCCATTCTCCAGCCACGTAGAGAACTTTATCTCTGTGGACTGATATTTGTGCTTAAAAGTTTTCTGTTACCTTTGCTGCTGTGTGAATGTTCTCATATAGAAAATCCTCTGCTGTTTCTTCATGAACAGTTTTTTTTTTAAATTCCTTTGAGGAATATCCTTTTCTTTTAAAGCTACGTGGTTTCCTTTTAGTTAAAACCAATCTAGAAGAATATATTTTACCTCACTTATAAAAAGGTAATACAAAATTCAGAGAAATTAGATCATATCTTGTTACTTGTTAAAAGAAAGCAAATTATTCCCTGCTTATGGATTCTATGGTGACAATAGGTGGTATCTTTGGCTGCTTTTTTTTCTCCTTCATTTCAGAATTTTGACTAAAGAGAAGGTCAGTTGCTCCCTCAGACTTAGCACTAGCAAACTGAAAAGGGACCTCTCCTACCCTGTGCCCTCCCTGCATTCTCTTCATTATTATCTAGCCTTGCAGAACAAAAGCCCACATGCTATTAACCAGATGATCTGCAGAGTATTAGAAACCCTGAAATAATGCACAGCCATGCCCCCATGGCAGGATGCATTGATACAGACTGATTTTCTGTCGGTTTTAAATCATACTAGATAATTTACAGCCTTTCATTTCCTCAATGAGTGGGAGGAATTCTTCCCATGTTATCAATGAAAGCGCAATATAATTTAAAATGTTCTGCTCTTCAATCCCTGGTATCAGTTTCCTCTGACAAGAAAGAAAATGCCTAAGTAAAGGAAAGCTATAAAACAGATTCCTCCTGAGTGTAATCAGTAGAAAACATAATAAAAAAAAGGAATGGGGAGAGGAAAAGATGGAAGGCATGATGGTGGAGAGGAGAAAAAACAGAGGTCCTTTCAAATACTAGTAAGGAGAATAAGGCATGCCAGTGTAACCATTAGGTTCTCCACAGGAAGGAGTGATAGTATGCCTGAGAGGCTGCCATCAGATTACAAAATGTTTCAGTAAAGATGGTGGAGCCAATGCAAGTATCTTGTTTCATGCTCACCTAAAAACCCATCAAGTGAAAATCCTACTGAAATAACAGTATCATTAAAGGAATACATTTATAAAACAGTGGAAAATAAGACCAGAGCCATCAAAAACAAAACTTTGAATGATAGGAAGCACATAGAATGGAGAAAAAAATTACATATCAGCACCAAGAATATCAAACCCAAAGAATATGGTGAGAAAACCCAGGAACTTACCAGAATAATGAACAGCACTAGTTTTAGAAAGATAGGGTGGGCAATAATCCCTGTCTAAATCTATAAATTCCACCCTTCAATCTAACTGCCTCATAAAATGTGAGAACAAAAAGCAAACTTAACCACCTCTTCCATTCTAATGTCCCTGAAAAGGTAGCAGGAACATTTTCTAGATACTTTATGACAAGGATCTGTTTATCAAGTTTCAGACTACAGGGGCAGAAGCACCATGGTTATTGTGCATTTGAGTATGTACTTACTGGTCACTTTTGCTGCTGTTTTGAAAAAAACAACTTTACCAAAATAAAGTAAAGAGAGAAGGATGTGTTGTGGTCATGGTTTGAGGGTTCAGTTCATCATGGCAGGGAAGGCATGGCAGCAGAAGTGAGAAGCAACTATTCAAATTGCATCTACAGTGGTGAAACAGAGGCAAAAGTTGGTGTTAAGCTCACTTTCTCTTTTTTATTTAGTGTAGAACCTGAGTCAGTAGAATAGTGTAATATATATATATATATATATATATATATATATATATAAATACACACACACACACATGGTCAGTGGGTCCTTTTTGGACATACCCTCATAGATTGCAGTTATATTTCCATCATGTTTTTAAACCCAATCAAGCTGACAATAAAGATTAACCATTCTAAACACAACTTGAGACTGAAACACATTACTTCAAATGTATTTACTCGGTAACAAAAATTCTCCAACAGTTTTCAAAAGTCCAATGTTCAAAGTCTCTTCTGAAACTCAATCCTAACTTTAAACTTCCACAAAAATAAATAAATAAAAATACTTCCAAAAATACAATGGAATAGATTAAGCATAGTAGCATTATGTGAGTTCCAACAGCCTTGGGCATTCCCACTCCTCAAATTCTGCTACCGAAAGCACATAGAAATTCTGGCTCCACTACACACCTGCAGCTTCCTTGGCAGATGTCACAAGGACTTGTCATCTCTAATATCCTAGTATCTCTAAACAACTTAGTCTTCACCTTCCCATCTGCATGAACTTCCTTTCAGAAAATCTGACCCTGCCACACAGCCTGGATCATCAACTTTCTAGTATGTGAGTACATGACTGCATGGCCCCTTCATCCTTGTGCTCTCTTAATGATGCTAATGTTTTTTAAATAGCAATTGCTTTTTCTACATCCCCCTTTTAAATTTTATGCATTAAATTTGTTTAGATTTATTTAAAAATTTTCAATTTATCTCATATTCCTTCCTTTCCTAAACTTTATTTTTTATGGCTCTTTATCACTCACTGCTCTGTTTCTCATCATGGACCCAAATCAGAGGGATGAGCAGTAACCATTCTACAAGGTAAATGCTATCCTGTCTAGAAATTTGTTCTGCCAAAATAAAATGGATCATCATTTTTTGGATTTAGCTTCCCTTAAGTTTCAGGACAAATGCAGAATGAAGCCAGATTCTTTGACAGAGTAAAGCATGGTTGACCTTTAGCCAAGATTCAGTTAGAAATTTTGTTCTTCTCTAAAACCTCATGAACTGAGCATTCAGTGGCTGAATTTCTCTCAGCACTATAGTCTTCTAACCTCCTACCAGAGTGGCCCATTGAGGTCTGATTACAGCTTTCTAGTATTTCTTAGCCTTCAGCAACAAATCCTGGCATATTTCTCTCCCAAACCAGCAGAAACATGATGATATGAAGTTGAAGGATGTATTATCAAAGTAGTCTAAAATTATGATAGTAAAACAAATATACAAGAGAATCATTCAAAAAAATGTCCTAAGACTCAGCATTAAGCTCACAAAAATGGAAATTAAAACTTTACAGAAATTTGACATGAAAGATTGTGTATGTCTCTCTGGAGGAGACAGGAAAGAAAGCTAAACTCTCTCTCTCAAAGTAATTAGTAGTGCTAAAATTTGAAAAGAAAAAATGCTGAAATCGTATTCAGTGGTATAAGAGAGAGATGACATTTATTTATGGTATTTAGAGGTGTAGGAGAGAAATATCTTACGTATTTATGGCATTTAGTTGTGTAAGAGAGAGACATGAGAGTCTCTAGAGCTGTCTTTCATGTTATTTAAAGTTATAAGACAGAGATATGAAAGTCTATGGAGGCCACTCTGGTTCACTTTTGAGACTATGCTGTGCTCAGACATCATCAGAATGGCTTCTTAAAGCAGTGTAGTACTTAATGTAGACACTCATAACTGGCTAACATGCCCAGAATAAGTGATATTGGAGTGCTCTGTCCTGAATGAGACAGCTATATCTTTTCCTTCAAGGCTCAGGGAATCTATGTTTTGATAATCAGACACTAAAAGTTATTCTTTAATAATAAGAGAGGGCACAAACTTAAAATAGCCAGAAGATAGATGATATGCAGCAAAAATATGTCTTCTGCACATAACAAAGCCATTGTACTCAACTGACAGCATGCTTCTGTGGTTGACAGCACAAGACTGGGCCCACCAGCATTTATCATGTATAGTAATGTTTTTGTAGGCGTTTTAATAAATAAAGCTTGCCCATAGATCAGAGTGCAAAGCTGACCACAGCAGTCAGTCATACAGGCCAGGCAGTTGTGGCACACATCTTTAACATCTTTAATACCAGCAGTCATACTAGTTAGTCATGCACACCAGTGGTGATGCACACCTTTAATCCCAGCACTAGAAAGAACTGAAAAGTGGGATGCGACAAAACTTGCTCTCTTTTTAGTATAAAGATTTCATAGAGGTAAGTGCTCTCTAGTGGTTGACCGCTTTGCTTTTCTGTTCTTTCTCCTTGAATGCCCATATTTGTCTCTGAGTTTTATTATTCATGCTGAATCTGGTGCCCAATTTATGGGGAGTGAATTCATGAAAAAACCATTTGCCTGTGACTTTACAGCCACTGGCATAAGCCAGAGATATACTTGCCTAGAGTCACCACCCTACTGGCTTGATTTTCCTTTGTTCTCTCCTGGTAGCCTTCTCTGAACTCCCTTCTCAGGCTGCTGCCAAACTAGGTAACTGCCTTGAAATCCAGTCAGGCTCTTACTGTTCTATGCAGCAGCAATAAGCCTCACTTCTTCATCATCATTGGTGGCAGATTTGGTGAGAAAATTGGGAATTCTTAAGGGAGGAATTAGTTAAAAGGGAGATTTTTTCCCTCGCGTTATAAAAGGTAAGGCAAAATGACAATAGAGAAAGTTAGGTCTCTGGATGGATATGTAATGCAGGATTTGAAAGTGGAACAATTAAATGAAGGGACAATAAGCTTAATTCAGATTTACATAATGTTCGCTATTATTTTGATAATCCTTGTTGTCGTTTTGATAATTCTTTGTTTATCTCTTAAAAAGTCATTTGGTTTGACTGCCAGGATACAGGCATTAGAAAAACTTGATAGATCATAGAGATATTTAGGGCTAGACAGAGAAATTTAATGGAGAACCAATTTCAGCATTGCATTATAGGGTTAGAGAGGAAAAGCCCAAGGTTTTCAAACAACCAAACTTAATACACCCAGTTACCTTATAGGAACAACTGCCAAATGATAGATATACACAAGGCTGTGCAAGAGTTAAATGGAATTCTGTGAAAATGTTGGATTTAAGGAGATTCAGGGAAGTGATAGTCTCATATGGCATGCATTCACCTTTTGTAATAGAAAT
The DNA here is from genome assembly GCA_001685095.1 of Ellobius talpinus. Classification (NCBI taxonomy): domain Eukaryota; kingdom Metazoa; phylum Chordata; class Mammalia; order Rodentia; family Cricetidae; genus Ellobius; species Ellobius talpinus. Next base: position 6,532 of record LOJH01059950.1, read on the forward strand.
GTTAAACCTGTGATCAGTTTATAATAGAACTATTCCTAAAGACTATTCTGGAGAATAGTCACAATTGCAATGGAGTATCTGGTTAAGAGAAGAGGCTAAGGCTATTGAATAACAGAGCAAAGCTAGAAGTATGGAAATCTCCCAAGAGTAACTTCTTGGGGAAGGAGACTATGCTACTAAACAAAGACAATCTTTATGTGATGACCACACCCTGACTTTGTGCCATGCAGCAGCTTTGAATGTTTAGGACAGAATTAAAGAAGTAGGAAAGAAAATTGAATCATTTACTGATGTTGTACTGGGTACAAAGGAAGCCTTCATAGATTTCTTACAAAGATTGTCTTCAGCAGTAAATAGAATGGTACCAAAATCAGAAGTTAGACAAATAATGATTGAATCTCTGGCTTTTGAAAATGAGAATTATCAATACAAAAGGATAATTAGGCTCTTAAAGGTAAGGTCAGCAACCCTGGAGGAATAAATCTGAGAAATAATATTGACTTTCATAACCATGATGATGCTTAGATAAGAGAGATTATTTGCCAAGATTTGAGGAAAAAGCAAAATGTCAAATGTTATAAATGTGGCAAAAAGGTCACCTTAAAGGGTATTATAAATGGTATTCCTAGAAGCAATAATTTTTAAAGTATAATCTGAACAGAATGTCCCTACCTTTTGGATTATGCAGAAGGTGAAGCAAAGACAAGCAATAAACTAATGGATATAGATCAGCAAGAGATATTCAAGGTAATCTTTTGTCATTGAGAAACTCCTTTAGGGGCCTCTCATAGGCCCTTATGCCAAATCTGGTTTAGTCATTTCTTGCCATCATAGAGAAAACTCCTTCCCAAAGCAATTAAAGAAGCTAATACCTACTGTAAGAAACTATACTGCTCTGGATAACGGAACAGCTAATATATGCTAATATGTATGTATATATATATGCAAAAAATAGGAGAAACCATAAAGTGAGTATTTTGATGACAAAGTTCTATAAATGAACAAAGGCCAAAATTAAAAATACAAATAAATGACATTGTCATTGAAGGTCTTACAGTAGACACAGAGGCAGATGTAACAATAATTTCACCAGAATATTGGTATCCAAATTGGCCTCATCAGGAAGTAAATGTTCAGATTTTAGCAATAGGAACTTATCTCAGGTAAGACAACGTGAGATAGGTCAAATGTATAGGGCTGGAAGGACAGAGAGGAAAATTAAAGCCATATGTTACTAACATAGCAATGAATTTATGGGGTCATGATTTGTTACAGCAATGAAATGCTCAGATTGATTAATAGTCCCCCAATCTTAGAAACAAACCATAAATTTATGTGTTTCTGGTGAAAATATTAGACGGTATTGTAAAAAACAGTCACCAACCATTCAGGTTGTACAAAAAACAGGGCACAACAGCTGCTGGTCTTCCTAAGCACCACCAGCCCTTCCTTTAAAATTGCTGACAAATAAGCCTGTATTGGCAACACAATTACCTTTAACAATAGGGAGACTGCAGGCTTCACAATGGTTGGTACAATAAAAGATAAATGCTTGGCATATTGAAGAATCAACTAGCCCTTGGAATTCTCCTATATTTGTTATTTAAAAAGAAATTTGGAAAATAAAAAATGGTAACAGATCTAATACCTGTTAATAAAGTGATTCAGCCAGTGGGCTCTCTACAGCATAGTATTCCTTTGCTTTTCTATTTCCTAAAGTATGGCCTCTTATAGGTACTGATTTAAAAGATTGTTTTTTCACTATAACTTTAGAAGAAAAAGTCAGATAAAAATTGCCTTCATGGTGTTGACTTATAATAATTCTCAGCCTGCTAAGCAATATCACTGGAAGATTCTCCCACAAGGAATGTTAAGTAGTCCCACCCTTTGCCAATATTTTGTACTGCAGCCATTTGAAGTGATATGCAAGCAATTTTTTGAATCTATAGTTTACCATTTCATAGATGACATATTATTATCATATTCAAATTTAGAAAGAATGTTTGAAGATGTAAAACTTTCCTTGTTGAAGATTAAACATTGCTCTTAAAAAATGCAAAGAGGAGATTATGTTAAATATTGGAGCTATAAAATAGGTTTGCAAAATGTTAGACCCCAAAAGGTGCTAACTAGAAGAAATTGATTGCAGACTATTAATGCCTTTCAAAGATTGCTAGGAGACATTTCTAATCTATGGTTCACTATTGGGATAAAACCCAATGACCTGATTAAACAAAACTTTAGATGGTGACAAGGACTTAAATAGTCCCAGGAAATAATAAAATGAAGTTGAGAGAGAATTGACCTTGATTGAAGAGAAATTATAGAAGACACATATGGACCATGTGGATCCAAAGCTTAACTGCATTCTGGTCAGATTGCCCTTCAAGCATTCCCCTACAGAAATTTTAATGCAGGGGAAGATATTATTTTAGAATTAATGTTTTTACCACATAAACTGAGTAAAATATTTAAAACTTGAGTGGAAAAGATCTGAGTTAATTCTAAAAGTATAATTGAGACTTTATCAATTAGCCAGAATAGACTCAAAAGAAATTATAGTACCTTTTAATAACAATACAATTGACAAACTATGGACAGAAACTAAACCCTGGAAAAGAGCTTTCAGTAATTTTTTGAGAGAGATTCAACAACAAATATTCCAAAAGCAAAAAATTCAACTTATAAAGAGAAGCAACTGTATTCTTTCTCACATTGTATGGGAAACACCAATAACTGGAGCCCCTACATTCTATACTAATGCAAATAAATCAGGAAAGACAGGTTTAAAATCAGATAACTTAGGTATAGTGGATCAAAGCCCTATGATTCTGTCCAAAATTCAGAATTATATGCTATTCTCAATGTACAAAAGGATTTTAAAGAAGCTCTCAACATAGTTACTGATTCACAATATGCAGAAAGAGTTGGTTTGCATATTGAAACCACAGAATCTATACCAGATGATACAGAATAGACTTCATTATTTATTCAGTTACAATATATAATAATAAGGAATATAATACAATATAATTATCAGGAATAGGAATCATCCTACATATATTTGACCCTATATGGGTCTACCAGGTCCTATAGCACAAGGTAATGCAGAAATCAATCAATTACTTATTGGAAATGTGCTGAAGGCCTCAGAATTTCATAAAAACATCATATCAATAGCAAAAGTTTTAAAAACAATGACTTTTCTATTACATAGCAACAAATCAAGGAAATTATAAGAAAATGTCCTAGTTGTTCTTTATACAACACTACCAGCAGGAAGTAACTCAAGGATATTCAAAGGAATTTCATCTGGCAGATGAATGTGTTCTATTTTGTAGAATTTGGATAACTAAAATATTTACACCACACCTTCATACCTATTCAGGTTTTAATTAGGCAATTGCTTTGAGTTCAGAAAAGGCTGATTTGATAATCACACATCTGCTAGAAGTTATGGCCACCATGGGTGCCTTTACAAACAATGACAGATAATACTCCTGCATATGTATCTAAGAAAAGGAAACAGTTTTTTGCTTATTAAAATATAAAGCATACTACACATATACCACATATATCCTACAGGATAGGCAGTTATAGAAAGATCAAATTCAACTCTAAAGGATATGTTAAATAAACAGAAAGAAATGATAGAGAGCCCCAGAAATAGATTGCATAATGCTTTATTAACTTTGGATTTTCTAAATCCTAATAAGACTGGAACAACAGCTGTGGAGAGACATTGGCTAGTAGAAAAACTGCAGAATAAAATTGGCCAATATACTTTATAGATGCACTGGCCTCAGAATGGAAACCATGGCATGTTTTGCATTGGGGAAGGAGCTTTGCTTTTGTTTCCACAGGAGAAGAAAAGCTATGGATACCATCAAAATTGATAAAGATTCGATTTGAACAAGAGATACCTTTTAATTAGTAGAGATGATAGTTCATCAAACAGCATGACTGCTTAATCTAAACTAACCTATAAAACTAACAAATGCTTTTTCTTTGATCAGATATAACTTGACAAAAGAGATCCATCCCAAAATTAGGGTTGGGGAAAGGTTTTGTTTCTGTCTTTACAGGAGAATAAAGGCATCCAGCTAAGGAATCCAAAGAGCCCTGGACAAATGAGATGTCTGGAGAAAAAGAACAAATCATTCAGAAAAAAAGTCTCAAAAAAGTGTAAATTGGCCTATTGGTTTATCACATTTCCAACAGGACAAAATTTAATAAATGTTTCCAATTTTTTCTGCTATTCTCTGCAGATATGTAATACAAATGGCTTTTTTGCTGTTTGTTTTTTGTTTTTGCAGTCCCAGTCCAGTTAAATATTAAAGCTGTCTTTGGAGTTGGAGTGTGACTCTCTTTCTCTAAACCCAAGCATACTTTTAGAAAGTGAAATCCAAAATCTCTGTCTCATGTCAGAAGAGCCACCTGATATGGAAAATATAGTGGTATTTCGGTTGTATTTTAATAAATAAAGACTGCCTAAAGATTTGATAGTCCACTGGTCAGTCTTACAGAACAGGTTATGGTAATACACACCTTTAATCCCTGTAGCCATAATGACATGCATCATTGATCCTAGGAGCCACACTAGTTGCCATACAAACTGGGTGGTGCATGCCTTTAATCCCAGCCCTAGAGAGGATTATAAAAT
>LOJH01059951.1:0-11194 GCA_001685095.1 Ellobius talpinus
TCTCTTTGAGATTCTTTTGCAAGGTGCTCTAAGTTTGAATTCCATGCAATTAATCTAATCATGTTAGCTTTCAGAACTGTCTCTTAGGTAATTCAGAATCGAAGACATTAATATGAGTAAAACTGTCTTGTGAATAATGCATCTTAAAATGTTATTATCTATATAATACTTGTAAGAGTTTAATATCTTAATCCTTTGATATTAAACCATCCTGCAATTATTTAGTGCAGGGTTGGATATGTTTAGTGAGCATGATTTTGGCATTCTGAATTTACAAAGTGTTTAAATTTTAAGCTCATTGTTTTTACTACAAAAGACTGTTCACAAAATGTACTTCATGAGATCACTGGCGCACATTGGAATATGGGACATTGAAAAATGACTTAAAATTAAAATTACATTAAAATATCGAGTATTGTATTTAGCATGAAATATTATTATTAATATTAGTTAGTATATAGTATGCACTTTTGTTAAAATACCTCAAATAACCAACTAAAACCCCTGTCTTCTAAACAGCCATATTTAACTTCCTTTAACTAAGACTCAGAAAAGAAGGCCTTTATGAAGATCCCTTTTTTAATTGCAGAAATGATTGACTCTGATTTTTAAGTTTTCTCAATCACGCCTGCCATCTAAGGCTCTAGTTTTCTTGCTGACTATAGAGCACTGGTCTTGGGATTTCTTTCCAAATTACTGGGCCATGTCATGAATGCATTCAAAGAACATGATACTGAAATGTGGGGCAATTGCCATAATAAAAAGTTTCTTTTCTCTCGATGACTAGTTATGTGATGCTTACTATAAACATGATTTGAATTTTTCTAAGTGTAATTATGACATCGGAAATATTATTTGAATTGGAGGTGAAGCAAGATTTTAGATAGAATCTAAAATTGCATAATCATACACTCATCTATCCAATATTTATTGATATTCTTAGATGGTTCAAGTTCTTCCAAGTGCTAGTATAGTTAGGAACAAAATAGAGACCTTGACCTCAAGAAACTAAATGTGACTGAAGTTATAATCCAGCAGGTGCTGTCAGTGATAAGTGTGTAATATTATAGAGCAATTTCACTCATAGTACCACATGCAGAGCATTTCTGGTTTGTCTTTGATAAACCAGGTAAACTCATGAATCAATAATAGGCACTTAGAAAGAAATCCTTATGGCAATGCTGGAATACATGACATATAGTGTTGAAGCATGATCTTAATGTGTGTGTGAACTATAAGGGATGGCATGAGAAGAGACACATGATTTCAGATGGGGTCAAGGCTTAGAGGGTCTAGAGATGGTCAGTCCCATTTTAAATTTTTGTTATTGTTATTTTGTGTGATTATTAGTTTCCTTCTCAACCACCTAAAGTATCTGGGACTACAGACAAACATTTATGCCCAGATTCACTTACATTCTTAAAAATCATTTTAAAAAACAATTGCAATTGGCTGTATTAAAAGGTTGGCTTATTAATAACAATAGAAATGATACAACCAAACTTGTGTGTTAAAAACAAACACATTAAAAAACAAACTCTGTAGGTTCATTTAATTTGTATTTTTATGTAAGTTCTAATCAAGTGACAAACACACCTGAAACAATGGACATTTACAAGTATTCAGGAGAATATTGATTCTATACAACCTGTGTCAGAACTGTCAGCATAAATCCAAGTCACACAAGAACAAGTACACATTTGTATAATTTATCAAAAAGTCCATATTATTTTTGTGCCATGAAATACGTATTCATGAGAAACACGGTGACTCATGTTCTGACAAGATTTGCTTACTTTTAAATATTGATTGCCTTTCTGCTGTGACAGTATTAAAAATAGTAGCATGTGATTTCCATTTCCACTTGTCTATGAGGGTGAGCAGAAAGGGAGTTACTTTAAAAATTTTATTTACCTTAAAGAAAGTGTATTCTGTATATATGAACTTTTGTCAATGATAAATGCATATATAATTGCTTTCACATGGATAATTGTATTTCACAGGCTTTTTCAAGGATTTTCATCAAAATAGAAAAAATAATACAAGTACTAATTTATTCTAAACTTACAATTTTAGCATTTCCTTGTTACTTCCCATATGTTATATAAAGAAAATAATCTGTAATTCTATTTAAATTAAGTCAGATGCTGAGGGACCCTCATAAGGTCAGTGGATATGAAATATGTGTGGAAGGTTTTTGAAAACTAGTGTGTGTGTGTGTGTGTGTATGTGTGTGTGTTTGTGATTTTCTGTGGTGCACATGAAGGCCAGAATTTGTTATTGGGCATCTTCCTCAATCCTCCTTCACTTTATTTTGAAGACAAGATCTTACTGAGCCTGAGAAGTCATTGATTCAGTTTGATTCCACTGGGCAGGTGAGACAATGTCCTCCAGGGATCCATGACCACTGCCTTCCTAGCCCGGTGATTACATGCGTGTGCTGCTGTTGCATCAGCTCTTCATGGCTGTCACACATTCAAACTCGTGTCTTCAAGCTTGTGGAACAGGATGATCATCTCTCTAGCCCATGACATCCATAGGTTACTTGTAAATGTAAAAGTCGCTTCTAAATTCAGACAGGTTTCATCATAGAAATTGTCTGACATCTGTTTTCTTGCATGTGTCATATTGAATAATTTCATTAAAAAGCTGGACTTCTAATTTTCTGTCTCTTACCGCTTTGCCATTTATTGCTACTTTATTTAAAATAAACTATATAATAGTACATCAAATTTTTTACTTCAGGCTTCAGTGGAACTTCTCTTAGGAAGAAATGAAGCCAGGGTTCACATAGTATGTGCTGCCCATTTGCGAGTCCCTAGTGCTGTGGAGCAAGGACAGAATTTGCTTATAATGAAAACTATATAGTTTATTTGTGGTATTATGTATATCTATGATTAGATCTGTAAAAGAGGAAGGTGAAATTAAAAAGTCTAAAGCAAAATGAAAGTTTGTATGACTGTCCGCACCAACATACTTCACTAGGAACTCTGTGCACGGCCAGTCTCAAAGACAGTGGCTTAGAGGAATACATCTAATTTGTCATGTTTTTATCCATACATTATTGGTTTTTTCTTTTGTAGTGGTGGGGAGTAAACTCAGGATCTCAGACATGATAAGTGAATGCTATAGATAACTAAAGCAATATTTCCTTACTTTTATTGCAAGTGAGTAAAGAAAAATAGCAGAGATAGGCAAGACCTGGCAAAGTATGCGTAATTATTGCAATGCATTCATATATTTTTTTCATCATTTCACACCGGAGTAATGTCTCACATCATTTCTACCCTTACCTCTCCCCATCACCAACTCCATTTATATCTTCCCTCCCCATCTCAAGGTCATGATCTATTTTTTTATTGTCAGTACACACGAGTGTGTGTTTAGGAATGACTTCTTGATATCTCAGACTAGAATTCACATGTAAATATTCCAAAGATACAGTAAAAGTCCTAGGGCAAAATATCATTTAGTTCACCCTTCCTCTTCCCGATTCACTTCGTTACCAGTCTTTTCTATTGACTTGAAGAACTGTTACTCACCCTCCACTACGTTACAATGAATAAGCAAGCTTGGATGCCTGACTGGGACTTTGAGGAGACTAAGATTTGTATTTAGAATTAGGCATCTTCATCCTCTGCAAACACATGGTTCCAAGACAGAATGGGCGTAATTGAGCAGGTTGTATTTATGTATGTGTATATGGGTTGTATATATGAATGTGTGTGTATATATATACATATATATATATATGTATATATACATATATGTGTGTGTAAATAGGTTGTCAACACAAATACAACATATATACATATATATGGTTTTATATATATCAATAAAAAATGGGTATGAATTTGAAAAAGAGAGTAAGGAGTGTCAAATGGCAGAGTTTGAGAGAGAAAGGTAAAGGGGTAAATATTGTATTTTAGTTAAAATCTCAAATAATAAAAGAAATGCTTTTAAGTAGCATGTTCCCTATTGCTGTTTTTCAAGTTTCCCATCACTATCCTGCCTGATTATCTCTAGAACCTGCCTACAAGTTTCTACCTAAGTGAGCATTTGCTAATGCAAGGAATGAAGAGGAAATGTGACCTGAGACTAGTACAGACAGCATGGTTCAGTATATTTTAATGTATCTCATTATTGATGCTTAAAAAAGCATTTTGGTATGTGAATATAGCAACATATTAGAAATATTAAATTTATAGTTCTTTCATTTATTTCTAACAGAAAAAACTATCTCTCAGGCTGCCGCTTTAATTACAGTGGATGGCAAAGGTCTGCAGTGAAAAGGCAGCACAAACGGACTCGATTTTACTACACACAGGGGGATGGTTGAAGGCATGATAATCTATGGAAGAAAGATGTTTGCTAATGTTTACATACTTAGCTCCCACTGGCACACCACCAGCTTGGAGACTTGCTCTGTCCCTCTGATTCTGAGAAAGTGCATCCAGACTCACAGCAAGACTTCAAGGAGCACCAGATGATGGGGCAGATGGCAGATGACTAATTTGGCAAGCCTTGATGAGTGGAAATTGTTTGCTTTAATTGCTTGTCAAGTCCAGTACCTACATTAAAGTTAAGGGCACAGCACTTGCATAAATAAGAAAATGCTGCAATGCTAATTAGGACTGTATCTTAGGGGAGAGAGGCCATAAGAGAAAGAGCAAGAGTGAAATCCAAAGAAATGGTAGCAAATTAATATTATTTAAGTCAAATATAGGAGACAAATATGATTTAAAATAATTCACTCATTATTATTATATTTTTCTATTTTTGAAATAGAAATTTTGCAAAATATAAATAAATGAATTGAAGAAAGACTACCAAAGAACATTAATGAAAGTCTGTTTTGCCGTTTTATTAATAGTTGATGCTTCATATATTGAATTTAAATTTATCCTTAATTCATTAAACTTCAAAAAGTTAATGTGTGAAACATAAAATAGCAAATAGACATATTAATAAGATCAAAATTTGTGTTAAAAATCAAGCTAGGGAAGAATCGTTCAGAAGCATCATCTGGAGTTTGGAGAGCTAGCTCAGTGATTAAGAACACTTGAGGCTGTTCCAGAAGACCAGATTCCAGCACCCACCTCTGGCAGATCAGCCTGTAGATCCAGCTTCAGGATTACACCACCATCTTCTGGTCTCACAGGATACCTGCATATATGGGGCATACACATGCACACAAAGTATACACAATACAAACACACATAAATCTTTAAAATAACCTAATGCATAGCTGAGATAATAAATGAAACCAACTGTGTGTGTGTGTGTGTGTGTGTGTGTGTGTGTAATTTTTGTGATAGTCTTTCAATGTGAAATAATAGTTGAAAGGAGAAAGCTTTTCTTTAAGGGTTATGTTTATATGAAGGCAATATTAATCCATAAAACCATGTTGAGAAGCTCTCATTATATATTAAGTGAGTTTTGAGGCCAACAATTTTGCATTAATATTGGAACAATAGGAATCATATGAATGATTTTGTTAGACAAGATTTAAAATTACCACAAGTTTTTTGGTTTCTGATCTTTTTAACTGAATGGTGATTACGTTGGATGCCAGTTGTGAAGCTAGAGAATCCTGTGTCCAATAGTATAGCTACACTTGTAATTGAATCAAAACTAAATAGAATAATTGGCAATTGTATTGGGCTTCACATAGATTTTGACACCTGCAGTTACATTTGAATGATACCCTGGGGAGTTCAGGTAAATTTAGGATTTCTGAAGCTTAAACTCTTGTTTAATTTATCATTCAAAGACTTTCTAACAGTGTTGTCAGAGAGGTTGGGTGTTGTTAAAGTTGTTTGGGCTGTTGAAGAAGATTTTTCAATTCAGGTTTGATAAACAGCTTTGTGAAATCAATGAAACTTGATGGCTTAAGCATTGTCTTGTATACATTGCCTGATTGTAAAATCGATTGACAAATGAAAGTTGTGAGGCATTCGATGAGAGCTTCATGAAGAGAACCACAAATGATTTTTATGCTTCCATCCAAACTAATTCCTTAAAAACCAAGTCTGCCTCTCAAGATAAAAGCTATGCTTGATACACCATCGATTCTTCTCAGTTCAGATCAAAGCTAAATATAAAGACATTCTTTACTGCTGCAAAAATATTTCCCTAATTGAACAGCATATAATAAAAAAACACTTCAAGATTAAGAGTGTTTGGAATAAAATATTGTGATAAATGTGACTTTTGTTTATTGGAATATCACTTCTTTAAGAAGTATTTCTAAATACACTTATAGTAATCTTTCAGCAATTTTGCATTTAAGTAAAGTATATACACAACACAGGTTATGGAGTTATTAAAACTTAAATAGTAGCATTTTAAGATATTTTATGGTTTTCTTAATATCAGCTAAATGAGTATTATTTGAAGATGTCTCCATTTTAAAAATATTTGTTAATTTTTATTTTATATTTGTGAGTATTTTGCATGCATTCATGTAAAGTTCACCATGTTTGTGAAGGTGCCCATATAGTTTCTGTATGATTATTCTGTATGATTATTCTGTATGATTATTCGAATTCGGGCCTGGGTAGTCAGAAAACTAAAGTGTAATCTCTGTTTACTCAATCACTATGAAGAACAACGAAAAGAGGGAATGCAGTTGGGGTGGGGACTTATTAGGGGCAATGTAAGGGAAATTGAAGATGTGAAATGGGTGTGGATATGATACTATTATATATATATATATATATATATATATAACATACTATTTCTTACTGAAATCATCAGTAATAAAAAATCATTAAATTTAACTCTCTTGCCTTTCTTGAAGCAGACTTGAAGATAATTTGAAGTAATCAGACAAAACTGGTTCAACCACATTGAAAGTAAAGTTCTGAGAATGTGATCCACAGCATGTCAAAACATAGTCTCAGTGGCTAGTCTTACTTTCAAAGAAAGGAATGAAATGTAATCTTTGTTTTTAGTGTATAAATTTCCATATGAAAACTTCCCACTCTATTACCATACAGAAAGAAAAAGATGGTTTCACATGTATACACTATCATTTCAAGCCTGGCAGAGTGTCTTTCTTGGAAGATTAAGTTAGATTTGTTGAAGGTTTGAGACACATCTAGATAACAGGGAGTTTCATATAGCCTATGCCATAAACTATCTAAAAATAAGTGATTTCAGGGAGAAATAGTCTGTATTGTGACAAAGTATCACAGAGTAGTTAACTTTAGTAGCATTTACCTTCTCTCATATCTGCAGGTTAGAAAGCTAAATGATGGGCATCCCCAAGTTTATATACCTGTTGAGTTTCAGTCAGCATCTTCCCTTGCCTCTCTCCAGCTACTAATAATGACTGTCAGTCCACGGCATCCTTTGCATTTTAGGTGCTTCATTCAAGCTTTGCCTTTATGATCACAGGGCTGCCTTTCTAGGTAGCTGCACTGCATGGTGCTTCCTCCTCTGGGTGTGTGCATGTGTACATGTGTAGTAGTACATGTGTGTGTCAGTGTGCTCAGTCGTCCAAGTACACGTGGAGGCCAGAGGCTGATGCCACCATGTCTGTATTAGCCACTTTCCCACTATTTATTCATTTATTTGTCTGCTTGTTTGTTCGTTCATTTATTCTAAGACCGAATCTCTCCCTTAACTTTGAGTTCTTGCCATTTTAGCTGACACTTTGCCCACTAAACTCAGTGATATACTTGTCTCTATCTTGTTCAACCCCCAGTGTCAGGGATAAAGAGGAGCATAATTATACCTGGTTATTTGTTTGTTGGTTGGTTTTGTTTTACATGGTTCTGGGGTGTTAACTCAGATCCTGATCCTTGAGCAACAAACAGTACTCAGTGATTCATCTCCACAGCCTTTCCCTTGAATGGGCATAGAACACATTGCACCAGGACTACCCACTGCTGCCTTAACTTGACCCTATTTCTAACAACTACCTGAGATCATCAGCTCATAGAGAGGAAGATTTGCTGCAGTTATGATTTCTGAGGTTCTAGTCTATGTTTTTGGGTGCCTGTGGTGAGTCATTGCAACATATCATTCTTGAATTGGTTAGGAACATCTCTATAGGTTTTGTCTACTAATTTCAAGTTTCCACAACTTCCTAGTAGTGCTATGGATTAGATCTTCAAATTTTTTACATTAAAATTTTGACATTTTTGGTGTAATTACTAGGAAAACAGATTTTAAGATAGTCTTAAATGTTAAGACTATTCTCCTAAGACTTTTTTCTCCTGTCCACCCCTGTGAAAATAACACCAGCATAGTTACTTGTCATTTCTATATACAGGACATACAATTGTATATGTGACTTTTCTCTCAATCTCTGCCACCAGCATCCTTGAAGTTATTTGTGCTTTGTTTCGGATATACTAATTAACTTACTTAAAGAAGATACGTTTAAAATATAGTTTTAAGTTATTCATTAATATTGTAAGAACTGCATTCCAATGTTTTAGCCTAAGGAAAACTGCCCTGTATATTAAATGTTAAGGACTGTATACATGCCTACTTGTGTGCTGTGAAAAATAACATTTAAATCTGAGGGCGAAAGGCAAAATAGATAACACTACATACAAAAAACAGACATGTATATGTGTACATTCATGGACTTACATAGAACAAAAACAAAAACAAGTACTCATGACTAATATGTGTACAAGCTGAACATTATGCTTTTGAACACTCAAGAATATGCATGTGGATGACTTGGTTAAGGTCAGCATTTTATTACATATCTTATTTGTAATATATTTATAAAACATTTCAAATCAAATTGCTTAAAACATCTTAAAGATGGCATGATTGAGGTTGGTCTGCATGTGCATATTTATATCACTAAGATCATATACTAGAACAACTTATTGGACAGTAGATAGCAAATAATTTTTTAAATATTGTTACTTTCATCTTTCAGTTTTATTAATGTGTAGATAATTACTTTATCAGAAATTTGGGTAGACTATAAATCTTAAAGAGAACCCTATATAGATGAAATTAAGTATTTTTCTCTAAGCAAGATTTTGTATAAGCACAGCAAATGTGATTATGTCAAGTATTCCCTTAAAAGATAAATTAAAGAATACCATGGAAGCTATTCTTTCTTCTCCTTGCTTGACATGTGTTATTAAACAATACAAAATTAAGTTAATTTCTCTCTGAAGGGGTGGTAGTCTATGACCCTCGACCATGTTTTAAATATCTTGAGTTGGGATAAACTATTCAGTAGTGCACTGTGTTTAAGAGAGTATCTTTGTTCATGTCACATACAGGTTATAAACTGTAGGTGCATCTTTGTCTTTTCAGTGTGCGCAGGAACAGAGAATAAACTGAGCTCTCTCTCTGACCTGGAACAGCAGTACCGAGCCTTGCGCAAATACTATGAAAACTGTGAGGTAGTCATGGGCAACCTGGAGATCACGAGCATCGAGCACAACCGGGACCTCTCCTTCCTGCGGGTACAGCTATTTCTTTTTCTCCTATTCTTTTCGAGTGAGCACGATGTCATAATGTGCAAAGAGAGCCCTTCTAGATTAGACTCTACCCTTCTGCCAGGCAGAGTCTGTGACTGTAGGCAGAAGATAAGCAACAGGGAGGCACCTACAGGAAAAGAATAGGAATAGCAATGCCCAAGTGACTGACGACCCACGTAGATAGCTGCTGTCACCGTTAGATTGATAAAAAGATCCTGTCATGGTATAGTGCAGGACACACTGCAAGTCCCTCTTTTCCTGACAGGATGACTAAGAGAGTCAGGAGGACGAATCAGATAAGAATGGTTGGCCTCAGCTTCATCTCTTTTTTTTGTGTCGCTTCTGTCACTTGGAGAAGAGGATGATGCAGGGAGCAATAGTGTCGCTCCTCCTAATTCAGGTCAATGCCATTTCTTTTGAAACTGTAACCAATCTAAAGTAAACTCAGAAGACATCACAAATAGATGATACATCTGTGTTACCTATGAAAATTACATAGCAAACGTGACTATCTTTCTAGAAAGATAGGGCCTTAGAAGACTCAACATCTGAGTTCTTAGCTCTCGTTTCTAAAATGCAGTGTACAGAAACTATCATAGGCCACACGTGAAAAACTGGATGATGCTGAAGCAGAGAAAAACTAAAGGAGAAAGAAAAATCAGGGGCAATGGAAATAAATAGTCCGTCAGATCCAAACAGCGTGAGAGAGATTAGGAATGCCTGTAATAACTGTGTGAAAGTCTTCTTTGATTTACCATATCGCTAGATTTCATTGAAAATAAAGTGTGTTTGTGCACACATGCAGCTCTACATACCTATAGCATATATGTTCTTTAAATAATGCAATGTGGAAATATTTTTATATATTTATAATTATGTAACCTTTATAATCTTATAATGCAATTATTGACCAATGATAGCATTCTTTAGAATTTTAACCTCTAAAATATGAAAGTTATATATACATGTTTGCGTAATATCCTTTTAACAATGGGTCTAAAATTCTTAGGAAACATGTTGAACTCAATTTAGTGAATGTGTTTGGGAAAAGTAAAATAAACTAGGCTGAGATTTCTATGCGGAATTAGAAACGGTTTCTTACTGGTTCCTAAATAGCCTCTGTAAATGCTTATAAATTTTGTGCTCACCCATACACATCTGTAATGTCATGTTTTATTAAAAGTAATTTTAATAATTTTCTTTTTACTTGTTAATATATTTTGTTCATATATCTTTTGTTGCTTTATAATACAGTCATTCTTAAATGTAACATATATTTATTGTTTATAAATAATCTTAGCTCATCTACAATAACAAGTAATGCTTCTTGACTTCAGCTTTGTAGACACTGAGAACACACATCTAAATAAATCACATGTGACTCCTTCGTACAACAAACAGTGCAGTGGAGATGAAAAAAAGAATGAGGGTAAAATAAGATATTGCATTGGAACACTACTGAGTCTAATGAGGAAAACATTTAGGTTATGTCAGCATTTAAGTGACATTTGATTAGATGAAATTGTCAAGGACATTAAAAAGAGAAAAATTAACCAGTAGGCCAAAGGTAGAAGATTCCAGAGCCTCATTTTGTGTTCTGTTCCTTTATAAGAGTAGTGACTATGAGAGAAAGTGGGAAGTAGTCTGCATCACGTGGGCACAGAAGACCACTTCCTACATAGAACCCCAGCAGCACAGACAATAAGAATACACTGAACCTGATAGAAGAG
>LOJH01059954.1:0-11193 GCA_001685095.1 Ellobius talpinus
CTATGTGTCTGCCCACATGTCTCCCACCCACGCGCCCGCCCGCCGCTGCCGCCTTGGGATTTACTGCCGCCTGCCCACCACCCGCAAACGGAACCGGCCTGCCCACCGCGGCGGCTCGGACATTTTTTAAAAAAATCATAAAACCAGCCATAGGTGGCAAAGGATAAACAGAAGGCCACAGGTCCAGGAAGAATAGAAACTTGGAAGATTCTCGAGGGCCCTCACCAACAGTGTTAGAGGAGGTAAATAATATCTGAGGGTGGAGACTCAGAGCAGCCAAACTGCGGAAAGAAAGATGTGTGGACGGCAGAGCTGCCTAGAAAGCACCAGGGTTGTAGTTTAGGAGCTGTCCCCAGTGCTGGGGTGGGCTCTCTGGATGTGGCTGCTGCTTTTGAGTTATCCCTGCTCCTTGTAAGCACCCCTCACTTGTACTCCTGTTTGTAACTCAGGTTCACCAAATCAGACATTGGTGTAATCAATAGTGTGTGTGTGTGTGTGTGTGTGTGTTTCTCCCCGGGAAAAGTCTGTCTCACAAGAGCTGGGCCTGGAGGAAGTTAGTTATGTCATAAAGACACAGGCAAAGGACATCTACACATAACAATGGAAGAGCAGCAAGTGGTCAGTTCTGTCCCGCAGCATTGCCCAAGCATCTCAGGTCTTCTGTCTGTCTTACAGCCCGGTCAATTCTTCTTAGTTATTATTATTATTATTATTGTTGTTGTTGTTGTTGTTGTTGTTGTTGTTGTGATAAACACCATGGCCAAAAAGGGACTTGGAGAGGAAAGGCTTTGTTTCAGCTTACATGTTATAGTCTCTTACAAAGTGAAGTCAGGGCAAGAACTCAAGACAGGAACCTAGATGCAGGAACTGAGGCTGAGGAGAAACATTGTTTCCTGTCTTGATCCCTCTAGTTGATCAGCTTGCTCTCTTATATAACCCAGGACCCCCTGAACAGAGATATTGGCACTCACAGTGTACACAGTGTACAGGGCATTACTCAAGAAAATGCCCCACAGACTTGACTATAACAGGATGGAGGCAGTCTCTCATTGAGATTCCCTCTTCCTGGATGACCCTAGTTTGTGCCAAGTTGGCAAAAAGCTAACCAGGAGACCTTGGTTCTGCTCCACACTATCTGGGCTAGGACACCTCGGTTTTATCATCAGCCTGAGTGTGGGGAAAGGCAGTAGAAGGTGACACATTTGTCAAGGATGTCAGCACACTGTGCACATCTCTTCTATTCAGATCCTGCTTTAACTAGAACTTAGTTCCCTGGCTCCACCCAGATGGAAGGGAGGGTGAGTCTTTGGCCAGTGTGCACAGCTAAACCCTGGTTGGCTTTACCACCAGAGGGAAGGAATAGAGCACAGATGACGGGAAGTGATTAGGAGGACCTGCCACTGTGATTCGCAGCAGTTGATCCCTGGAGTCGCCTTTGCTTAAGAAGCCTTTTCTGGCTTCTGAGCATGGCCTTTCTTCAGTCTTCTTACGATACTCGTGATGAACTCTGTTAAGATTACCTGAACACACAGAAATAGTCTATTTATTTGTCTCTTTTTCACTAAAGTATGAACTCTGAGGGCATAAAACACGTATCTTTCATCTTTAGATCCTCGGTGTCAGATAGAGTGGCTCAACCAGGTCCTTAAGAAAGTTTAATTGGATGAATGGCAAAGTGACTGGATCAATACATCACTCAACAGTTGGACACCTGAAGGTTTTCTTGTGTGGTCTGTGGCAGTAACCCCTCTAATGTATAGTCACATGAGCACATTTGTTCATGTAAGTAAGACACTCTCTGGTTGACACAGAAGGTGTGTCAACCTAGGGTGGCTGGCATACGTGCTGGCTCTGTACACACAAGGGCATTCCTTTCCTGTGTGCTAAACAATAGGCTCCATAGGATGTGAACATTTGGAAAACCAGGGTGTTACTCAGAACCCAGAACTTTGATGTAATAGATGGTTGTCCTCTGCTTGCCAGCATGTGCCTCTTTATATTTCTCTCTGAGTGACCACGATTGTGCCTGGCAGAGCCCATCTCAGATCCCGTCCTCGCTGTCATATGAAGTGACAGGTGAGAGCAAGGAGAGCGAGGATGATGCCAAAAGGAAGCACACTGGGTATATCAAAGTATGGAAAGACTGACTGCAAACACTGGACGGGGAGTGGGGAGAATGGCCATTTCCATGGTTCTGATTGGGCCTGGAGGATGGACTTGGAATGGGCAGAAGAAAAACATGTAGAAAACATGTGTTAACTCCATTCCTAGAACTAGACAGAACTAGCACGCTGTACACTGACAAGTCTTGGGGATTTGTATCAAGACCTGTGGGAACATAAAATGTTCATTTCCAGGGAATCCAGTCCCTAGCCCAATGTGGTCTAATATAACCACTGAGCATGTCCTATGCCTGTGAACCTTGCATTTGGGACTATTCTGGAACAGCAGGTGCTGAACAGCAGGTGGACATGGTTGGCTACAACTTAATTTTAGTGCTATGGAGATGTGTTACAGACACCAAAGTGCCAGACATAGGGGAGGATCCGAGATGAGGTAAGAACACAACTGACTATTAGGAGACAGAATTGAGAAAAGCTGAGAATGCTCTAGGCAGAGAAATTTGCTATGTGGTTAATAGTTCCCAGTGGGAATAGTCACGGGCTTCGTTTCTGGAAATTGCGGTGATAGGACACAGGAATTTTAAGAGAAATGAGGAACCTGATGTCAGAGTAACGCTTGGCTTAGCCGTTTACTGTCTCTGACCTTGAGAGAATTACTACTGTGTGCCTCCTTTTCCCCATGTTCAAAAGGACCAAAAGGGCAGTGTGCATTTCGCTGGGTCGAGTGAGGGACTCAACAAGCAAGAAAATATTAAGTGAATTCCTGGCACACTTCCTCGGTAAACATTGGTTCTCATAGAATCTATAAATTTGGAGCAGAAAGAAATGGATTTCACTGAGAGCAGATGAAATGGCCACTTGGCTTTCCCAGTTCTGTGGTCAATAGGATTATCTGTTCCAAAATGGCTCTTTGCAACTTAGAGGAAAACAACTAAATTGGCTTACATCACTGAAAAATCCAAAAGGGGTTCTGTTCACCTGTGTCTTTTTGCAGAGAATGGGGCTGTTTTCAGGACCTGTGGGGGTTCATCATCACTGTCAACTTGGTGGGACTTAGAATCACTGTAGAAACCTGTGCTGTGGCTCTATCGGTGAGAGTGCTTTCAGAAAGGTTTAACTGAGGAAGGGGGACCCATTATGAGTATGAGAGGCCCTACTCTATGGGCTGGGGCTGGAGAGATAGCTCAGTGGTTAAGAGCACTGCCTGCTCTTTTTTCAAAGGTCCTAAGTTCAATTGCCAGCAGCACAGGGTGGCTCACAACCATCTGTAATGAAATATGGTGCCCTTTTGAGGAAGAGACCTGGTCAGTCATCCTCATCAACTTAGACCATAAAACTCAATATGGACAAGTTCATCAGAACTGCCATATATGGGCTGTCCATGCATGCTTCAACATTGCCAGGGCATAAATTAAAATTAAAATTATTGCCCTATGGGCTGAGGTTCCAGACTTAATAAAAAGAAGAAAGCAAGCCAAGTTAAGCACCAGCTTCTCTCTCTCTCCCTCCCTTCCTCCCGGCCCTCCCTTTCTCTCTCCTCCCCTCCTCTCCCCCATTTCCTATCTAGACAATGTGACCAGCTGTCTAAGGCTCCCCTGCTCCCATCACCACAACTTCCCCATCACAATGGACTATACTCTCACATTATGAGGAGCCAAAATGAACTCTTCCATCTTCATATTGTTTGCAATGAGAAGAGCACTCAATACAGGACCTGGGCCTGACCCCTCCCTGCCCTCTGACCTCCTTTGCATGTCAATAACCCCCCTCCTCACAATGATTCCCAGAAAACACTAGCAACTCCCACCTCATTCCCTCACAGCACATCACCCTAGGCCAGGACGTGGGAACCCCTCCCACCATGATCCCTTCCTCATAGTCCACCATTCCCAACCCAAATGGACACCTCATATATCATTTGCCCAAATCATCTCACATACCCAGTGACAGGACCAAGCCAGCTCCACTCACCCACAGAGTAAAGACTGGCTAATACCCAAGACTGCTTCAAGGAAGAGGTAGGTCCTGGAATCAAATCTGAGCACTGAGGACAGAATAAGGAAGGAAACAGATGTGTGGTTGGCAAGGAAAAGAAGGCCATGGCTTGCTTATTACTACACTCTCAAACACACATATGGAAGTGAAATCTTGAAATACGGTGAAAAGCCTGGATTGATTTATTTACTGCATGTGTGTGGTTTGCATGTGTGTATCCGCACGTTCACATATGTGTGTGCCATGTGCACGTATGTATACATATGTGACAAGGTCCCAAACTGACTTTGGATGGATGTCTTCCTCCATAACTCATCATTTTATTGAGACAGGATCTCGCACTGAATCTGAGGTCTGTTGATTCCGGCCAATCCAACTAGCCAGCTTGCCTTAGAGATCCCCAACTGTGCCTGCTACATTGGCCTGACTCGGAAGGGAGTTCTGAGGATCCAAGCTCCGAGCCTTATGACTGCACGACAAGCACTTTATCCACTGGGCCATCTCCCCAGCCAGTGTGAGATTTAGTTTAACCATCTAACAGCCCCCAGAAGATTTGTGGCTCTTGAAGAATCTAACAATAAGCCAATGACTATGGGAGCATAGTACCACGTGACATCTTTATGTCTCGAAAGAAGAGAGCCATTCACCAAACAATTCTTAGCACACAGATCACATGGTAGCCTCAGCTTAAGCCGAAAGGGCAAAGGATACCATCTGGAGGGACCCAGCTGGCAGCCAGTTGCCTCTGAGACTGGCAGGCACAGAGACCTTCTTCCAGGGGCGCAGGCATTTCTGTGACATTCTCATGTGCTGATGAAGAGACACTGGAGCCTCCACCAAACAGCTAATTATGTAGAAATATGGATTCAGCGGGGCTCGCTTCCCACGAGGAGGGATATTGCTGGAGCCACTCTCCCTTTATCTCTCTTTGCCTCGGTGCTCTCGGTTTCTGGCACCCTTTGCCAAGATGAGCCTCTCATTATGCAGAGCTCTTCACATTTCCCTTCTGAAGATAAAGCTAAGACAAAGAAAGGAAACATATTTAGTTCTAATGATGGGCGCAGTTACATTTTTCTGTGGGGATCTATGGCTGTTTAATGAGCTAAATATCCATCAGATGGATTATACACACTGATCCAGCTTGTGTCTCATGAGAGGTGGCTTCTTGGTGGTGACATGGGCCTCAGACAAAGCACAGGGGAACTCAGTGCCTGCCTGACCCACGCAGCAGATTCTGACTGAGAGCACGGAGTAGCTGGGGCCTGGAAAAGTAGTAGGCAATGAGTTGCTAGCTGTCCATCTGCTCAGCCAGCCCAGCAGACAACGGACTTAATATTGCAAAGTCATAAAAGGATCAAAATGCTTGAGTGAGGGCAGCCCCAGAGATGGAAAAAAAAACTCTCACACACAAAAAGCCAAGACAATGCAGACACTAAACTTGAAAAAAAAACAGCCTGTTGTCTTTACTGGCAGCATACAAGCTGTCCAAAGATGGTCTCTCTTGAGGCACTGCCATTGACTCCAAGAAGGTACCAGTGGGCAGAACCACCAAACACCCCCAATTTAGTCTACTTCATTTTTTTCAGGAAAGGAAAAGTGTTATTTCTTAAATATCTTTACCAAAGAAGCTATTTGCAAGAGTAGTGTCTCCTGGAAGGGATCACAGCTTTTATTCAACACTCCATTTGTGTATCTTGAGCATCAGATAGGAAAGTCCTACAGCCAATCTGTAATTGAATCATGACCAATAACACTGTTTCCTGGAGCTTGGTGGGTGCCAGACATTGCTGTAAATGCTGAGATGCACTAAGCTGCCCCAGATTCCTTCGATATTATTTTGAGGCAGGGTCTCTCACTGCCCTAGGACCAGGTTGGCAGAATTCTAGTGGACCACCTGCCCCCGCTTCCCCAGCACTGGCATTACAAGTGTGTACCAACACACCTGGCTTTTTCATGTAGGATTTGGGGGTCAAACTCAAGCACTTTCATCATTGAACCATCATCTTCCCAGGTCCCTATTTGAGCTTCCTGACAACTTCATGTGTGGAGAGAGACTGAGGCTCAGAGTAGTTAACTAGCATTGCTGAATTCTGGCAGCAAAGAAGAAATAGACATGGGATACTGTTGAAATAACCAGGCTAGCTAAGGATAAAACAATTATATTTTATTTATTATAAGGGGAAAACTCACGAAACAAGAAAGAAGAAATCCAAGTACAGCAATGTCTCGTGGGAAAAGGCGGGAGTGGGGGGGAGAGGGAGAGAGACAGAGAGAGTGCACCTGGAGGTGCACATGTTTTACCCTGGGTCCTAGTGAAGCCACATCTTAACTAAGACCCAGCTCTCAAAGATAATTGGCTAACAAGGTTCTTCATCAGGATACCAACACAGGATCCAGCTGCAGAGGCCAGTTTGTGACCGCCTGCCCTGATTCCTGGCTAAACATGGCCCCAAAGGCTCCACAAGCCAAAGTGGAAAGCATGCCCTTTTATCCTGTTAAACCTACAATGCACTTTTTAAACTGATGAGGTAAAACTAGTACCACATGACCTCCATGCTGTTGTGCTGCAACAGAAGCTCAAGCTGGGGAGACCCATACTGACTCATCTCTCAACTCTGAGGCTGTCACCAAGAACCTCTCACCACACCACCAGTCTCCTGTTCTACAGCTGTACCTAGAACCCTCCTGCCTCTTTGTATTCTCCATGATGCTTCTTTCTAGCTGGAATTTACCTCTCTCCATTGCCTGATGTTAATCCTCTACCTGTCTTTTAAAGTCGAGCCACAAAGGATGGAGAGATGGCTCAAAGATTAAGAGCAGTGTCTGCTCTTCCAGAGAGTCTGGGTTTGAGTCCCAGCACCCACGTGGAGGCCCTCAACCATCTGTAAATCCAGTTTCAAGAGAAAGGTTTTTACTTCTGGACTCCATGGGTATTAGGCATGCATGTGGTACACAAAGATAACATGCAGACAAAATGTCCATACATATAAAATAATAATAATAATAACAATAACAATAATAATAATAATAATAATAATAAAAACTTACCAGTCCAAAGATGCCTCAGAAGAAAAGACTTCAACAATTACCCAGTTCTATATCAAGATGAGCCTTCTCTTCCCCCATGGCTTGGTCCTTTGTCTGATGTTTGGCCTCAAGGTGAACAGAAATTGAAGGACAGTCCATGGAGTGGTCAGATGAGTGTAAGAATCTGCCTCTCACCAGGCATGATGCTGTAGCCCGCAATCTCAGCACTGGGGAGAATGAGGTAGGATGCTGTGAGTCCTATACCAGCCTGGGCTAGAGACTGAGACTATGTTGTGTATCATTGAAAAGATTTCTCAATGTTCTTAGCTTCCTTTGCTTCACTCCCAAAAGGAGTACTGTACTGACCCCCAAGGGTTCCTTTAAGAATTAGATAAGACACTGCACATTTCAGTGAGCAGTGATGCTAATCCCCTACTCACCTTTGAAAACCCAGCCCGAGGGGATGGAAGTTGGCATCTCAGCTATGATGCCACTGCCCCTGCATCCAGCCCTGTCACCCCCACCATCACCATATTGGTAACAGTGACTTCGATCGTGACTTTCAGGAGGGCAGGAACTTGGCCTCATTCATCTTTATGCCTGGCTTTTAAGAAGTGATTAATAAATGAGTATAGAATCAGATTGCTCAAGCAACTGTCTACTGGAAATCTTTTATTTGGGTTCTGGTGATAAATTGTTTTTAAAGGCATTTGCCTAGACATTTGCCAACCAATTAAGCTTCGGATTCCATAAAGCTGAGTGTTTTTAACTGCAGAATACACATTAGTAAATATGAGTGCATTAATAAAGATACTTTCTATATAAAAGTATTTAATAAATATTTAACTTTATAAGCTTCAAGTTCATAGACTCCTTAGGATGTGCACATGCCTTTGGGGGGTGTCAAATCATTAAAGGAAATGAGAGCAACATTATGAAGCACTGTAAATAGCCAACACTAAGAGCTAGGAAGACAGATCCGTGGTGAAGATCATTTGAAAGGACCAGGGCTCAGTTTCCGGAATCCACAGTGGGCAGCTCACAACTGCCTGTAACTCCAGCTCCAAGACATCTGATGCCCTCTTTTGGCCTCTGAAGGTACCTGCACTCATGTGCACACATAAACACACCCATACAAACATATCTAAAAATAAAATAAAATCTCTAAAATACTAAAATCACCAGCATGTATTGAGTTCTGCCTTAGTGCCGGGTCCAGTGTGGAATAGTTCACATACTCTATGTGTAACGCTCACACATCATCAGGCAGGCATTCCTTCTTCCTTTCTTACAGACAAGGAGAACAGAGTTGCAGGAGATCTGTGAACTTGGGCAGGGGCTCACTTTGATACCAGAGCTAAGGATTTGAGTGTGTCCTCTTTCAACTCCAGAGGAGACTGTCGGCTGTGCCTACGGAGCTCTGAACATCTCTATGCTTAGTCATTCTTTGAGATCTAGAAGTTGTTGAGTAGTATTGCCACATTATTGCTGAAGCCAATCAGGTTTGCCTGGAACAGTCATTCAGTGCCACAGCTAGGCTTTCTGGCCTTTTCTACAGCCATCTCTAACGTCTGGAACATTAGAACGCTAGGAGCCACAGTAATCCTCGGGGCAGCTAGTGTTCTACCTTTGCTCCCACTCACCAGTCCCCCTTACTCCAGTGCCGATCACCTGCCTCGCACCTGGCAGGTGACCCACAGCCACACAGTTGAGAAGAAGAGGAATCATTCTAAATAGTCACATCTCCACATAGTGAATATGTGGGGGAGGAAATAAATCCCATCAGGAAGATGTATCCATAACCACTACCGGTGGCTGGTGCAGTGCTGAATTAACTTGGAAGGACGTGTTCCGAAGGTTATCATGAGGAGTAGCTTTTTCTATCTGGGAATACACAGAAGCAACTTGGGGTAGTGCATGATAAGAAACAGCAGCATCTTGGGACCTGGAGCATGGGGAGGAAATGAGGCTAAGGGGTCTTAGAAGCTAGCTAGTTTTAAAGACCTTAGACAGTAAAGAGTTAGGAAACAAAACACTAATGAAGCCGAAGATTCTGGAGTAGAAAATGCCACCAGCCTCAGCAAAGCTTGGGAAATCAGTCTGCAAAATGAAAGAGACAGAGAAGAACACCAAAAATAACCTTGAAAGTAATGGATGAGGCAGAGGAGAAAAATCAATTCAGGAAAACATATTAAGCGCAGAAAAAACTAAATGAGAGCCGAGAGTTAGGGGGAGTAGGGATGGAGGAGAGGCATGGATGGGAGGGAGCCTGAAGAGCCAAGGTTCTCATTCAGTTCTTCCTCACCCAACTCCACCTCCAACAGGCTCTGGGGTTTTAGGTGGGGTACTTCACCTCTCTGAGCTGCCACCAACTCCTTTTAAAAATGACACAATTGGTAAACATTGCCTCTAAAGCCTCTTCTAGTTCTGACACTTTGTGATTAAGAATTGTACAAGAGCTGAGCTTTCTATGGGGTCCTACATAGCTAGAGGAGGGATACATTAATGAGTCACTTGACTATTCCCAAATATATGGGCAACTGGGAGATTTAAATGGAATCCCACTGGCTTGTGTTCTTGGGCCTTTGGAAGAGGATCTGATGAAGGAAACTCAAGGGCATAAGCCAGCAACCTGTAAAAAGGCTATTTTGCAGGGGTGCCGATAGCCCATTTGAAAGAAGAGGTAGTAGCTTGTTTACTGGCGAAATAGCAGTACGCATGTCCTCCTTAAGGAGGATTCCTGAGTCACAAAGTCAGCCTGGGACATCTCAGACTTAAGCAAGATCTATATATAGGATTGCTATTGTTTAATTTCTCTCTGAAATTTATACCCAGTTAAATAGAAGAATGAAACAAGGACTTCAGAAAGTAGAAGTCTGGAGCACTCTGCACTCATAAATAGGATTAATGCTTTTATGAAAGAGGCAGAAGGGAGTGCCATAGCCCCGTTTTGCCCGTCTGCTCTTCAGCCATGTGGGATTGCAGCCACAGATGAGCCATCTTGGAGGCAAGGAGCAAACCTTACCAGATAGAGGATTTACTGGGAGCCCTGATCTTGGGATTCCCAGCTTCCAAAGCAGTTATACCTCAACAGAACTGTGTTTTGAAACTGTAAATATTCTATAATGGTATAATGGTTAGCTTTAATCCCCAAATTAGACACACTCTAAAATGACCTGGAAAGAGAGTCTCGATATGGGATTGTCTGGATCGGGTCAGCTCGGGGCATATCTGTGGGGGATTGCCTTGATTACACGTTAATTCAAGAGTGGAGACACAGTCCACTCTGAGCAGTGCCATGACTTAGACAGGGGATACTAGAGGATAGAAGAGTAGACAAAGGAGCTGAGGAAGAAGCATGCAGGCTTCTCTCTCTCTTATCTGTGGATGTGATGTGACCACTGTCTGAAGTTTCTGCCTGTGTGATGGACTGTAACCTGGAATTGTGTGTTGAAATTAGTACTTTCTCCCTAAATTGCTTGCTGTGAGGGTATTTTATCACAGCAACAGAAATAAAATGAGGACAGATGGTCTCATTTTTAATGTTTATAAACTACACAGTCTAAGACATTTTGGTATAGATTCAGGAAAGGATTGATAAAATTATTATGTTAATGTTTAACCAAAATAGTAACAGACTAATGACTTTCTCCAAACCCTAAGGATCAAGACAGCATTTAGAACTTACTAGCAAATCGATTGAGAAAACAGATGGGAGTTTAGAACCACTGGGGTCTACAATGGACCTGGTGTCTGTTACACACATCTAAAACCGCAGCCTGCCCCATGAGAATTTCTGAGCAAAAAGAGCCTTTGTCTTGAGCTTGTTCTCAGGCAGCCCTTTATGCTTCTCTGGGCCATTTATGAATCTGTGAAAACCATTGGTCACTATGCTGCTGGTCACCAAAAGGACAGTAAACATGGACAGAAAGAACATCATTCAAAGACAGGAAAGATGTTTTTTGACTGTGTGCTTCAGCATATTAGCACTCGTTTGCAAATGCACCAGGCAGGTTTGTTTGTAACTGTCATCAGTTAGGAGCAGGTC
>LOJH01059959.1:0-11192 GCA_001685095.1 Ellobius talpinus
CCCGCAGGGCGGACTCCTGAGCGAGATGGAGTGGGTGTGGGCGCTGTTACTACTGGCAGCGCTGGGAGGCGGCAGCGCTGAGCGCGACTGCAGGGTGAGCAGCTTCCGAGTCAAGGAGAACTTCGACAAGGCTCGAGTAGGTATCAGCCCCCGTCCCCCGATTCTTGCGGGCCGACGGTGGACCCCAAACTCTAGTCCCCAGGTCTCTCATTTCTTTCTCAGTTCTCTGGGCTCTGGTACGCCATCGCCAAAAAGGACCCCGAGGGTCTGTTTTTGCAAGACAACATCATCGCTGAGTTTTCCGTGGACGAGAAAGGTCATATGAGCGCCACAGCCAAGGGCCGAGTCCGCATTCTGAGGTCAGTGGCCTCTTGGTGGGCTGTGGGTAGCGTTCCAAGGTCCCTCCTGCCTTAGCCTGTCTGGGAGCTCAACTTTCTTTGCTGGGAAGGGAAAGGAGCACCTTGGATGGGGGTTCAAGCCCTTTCCAGCCTTGGCTCAGGATTCTCTTGGCTTTTACAGCAACTGGGAAGTGTGCGCAGACATGGTGGGCACTTTCACAGACACCGAAGATCCTGCCAAGTTCAAGATGAAGTACTGGGGTGTAGCCTCCTTTCTCCAGCGAGGAAGTGAGTAGTGGGGCATACACGGCCAAATCACTGCATTTCTATTCCGTGGCACCATTGGGAAGGGCTGCAAGAGGCAGAACCTCAGCCCCATCTGAATTTAGGGAGTGTGGGATCCCGAGTGGCTGGATTCCCAGCCTAAAATACCCGGTCCAAGTTCAGAAGGACCTTTGGGTTGGTCGGGTGCCATTTTCCTGGTCACCCCTCTGCCACCTGCTCGTACTGCGTCCCCACATCAACACACCGTTCTGTCTCTTTGGGCGGGATCCCTGATTCCAGTGCAACAATCTGGAACATCAGGAGAGGTAAAGACTGATATCCAAAATGAAGGGACCTTTGTGCAGAGAACTGGGTCACAGCCCAGTGCCCTGCCAGGCAGTGTTCTGGAAGCAATAGCGTCTCTTTCCTTCAATACTAAAACTCATATGCAAGGCAGGATTATGAGAACTCCCAACAACATTCTCTAAAGCTTACGGTACTTTGCAAAAGGGTCTACACATTCTATAACCCCACCCCCACCCCATTTCATTTATATTATAAATCTGAAAGCTACTTGATAACTAAGGAATGATTTAGAGTAGAAAGAAATGCCGTGAGATCTCAGAGAGGGAGAATTAAAACACCAGGGTAACAGCTCGCCACATGTGGGTTGCAACCCTGGGGGGAGGTGTGCTCAAACGACCCTTTCACAAGGGTCGCCTAAGACATTTACATTACGATTCATTATAGTAGCAACACTACAGTGATGAAGTAACAATAAAAATAATTTTATGGTTAGGGGTCACCACAATGTGAGGGACTGTAGTAAAAAGGGTTGCAGCATTAAGAAGGTTGAGAACCCACTGCCCAGGCGGAAGGGGGTTGCTCAGGATAAATTTCTTCTTATAGTTTGCCTTCTCATAAAGAAGCTGTGGAACGTGATGGTCAAGCATGTCTCTGAGGGCTGGAGTTTATAGTTCAGTGGTAGAGCAATTGCCTAACACACACAAGGTTCTGAATTCCGTCTCCAGACACACAGGGCACACACACCATCCTGAAACCCTGGTGTAGATTAGAGAGCTAAAAGTATAGTGCAAGAGTCTGTCCACTGGTTGAGATGAGGGCAGACTCCCTGGTACTTTTCCGAATTTTTTTTTCTGTAAATGTCCTGGGAAATCAAGCCTGTTAGGCAAGAGCTTTGCCCCTGAATTACATCCTTCAGTGCTAGCAGATTGCTCTAGTCTGCTGCCCCCTCCCTGGGCATGCTCTGGATTGGTCTCTGGTCTCTTTCTTTCCTCCTGGTTCTACCAGCATGGAGTGGGACATCTCGAGAATAAAGGACATTGGCATCAACCTATATTAAATGAGTAGAGACTTCATGGTAGACGAGATTCTCTAAAACTTGACTTCCTTTGCAATCAAATTGAGTTAAGGAATAATTCCTATTTAATAAAATTGTTGAAACAGCTACTCATGGTAATATATGAAAGTGTTTAGTTTTGTGCATAAGGGCTTATTAAATATTAGCTATGATTGTTATTTTGTTGTACCCTCCCAGAAAGCATGAACTAAGACTTCTTCCTTGTCCCAAATAAAATTTGCCACTCTCTTGGCAAAGAAATACCTATTAATGTGAGGAACAGCACAGGTTTGAACAGCTACATCAGTGTTTCTCAAAGTCACTGTTCCTAGGCCAACTTCAACTAAATCAGCTGTAGTACTTTTTTCAAAGTGCAGATTTCTGGTTCCAAACCAGAATTACTCAATCAGAAACCCTTCTGGGTGGAGCCTTGTATTTCTGTTTCCAGTAGGCTCTTTCAGCAAATTCAAAATGAAGTTTGAGAATCTGTGGACTAGATCACTCAAACCATGAGGTCGCAGACTTCATTCCCTTCCTGAGGCTGTTGGATTATTGGGATGTTTAGTTGGAAATAGGCTAGAATCTGTCCCCTAGTTGGTTTAGCTGGATCCTTAGGCCTCAGAACCACAGGGAGCTACTCATGTGGAGGATACAGGTCTAGGGAGCCAAGTGGACATTTCTAGGTCCCACTCCATAGCAGTGACAACAATGAGTGGTGGGTCTTTAAAGTGGTGGGCCAACCACCAAGACAGTTCCCTCTGTTAAGCATTTGAAACCAGGCATTTCTAAACTCTCAGTCTATCTATTCGGTACAGTGTAGACACAGCCATAATGTGACGTCTATTTGGGGGTGTCAGGGAAGTCAGGGACTGCCAGCCATAGTCTCTGCTTCAGGTACTCTCTCCACGGCGATGTGCTCTCTTGGTGAACCCCAGCCCTGCCCTGCGTCCTGGTCCTGCTGGAATTAGTTTTTCTGTGTCTCTGTCTCCCCATCTGTAATATGGAGTAATGAGGTATGATTTTGAATAAATGCAAGAATACCCCCAAATATGGCTATGGCCATGGAGTAACTGGCTTCAGCCTTGGTTAATCGTCAGGAAGATGGTTGCACCGAAACACAGCACTTTTACCTGTACATAGGGTTTTTGATAACAAATCTGTTTTTTCTCTGTGCCGCTCACACACATATGTTCATACTAACTTAGCTCCTGTTCTGCCTTTGCTGATCTTTCTATCACTTGCTTTATGTTGCCTCTGCACAACTTACACCCCAGCCTTGAAGCATGGATAGGATCTGCATTTTTAAAGAATTCCGCTTTGCCAGGGAAGTCATGAAAAGAACAGTTTTTCCCCACTGCCCAGTGTGTGCACACATGCTTTGTATACACATAAGTGTGTGGGTGTGTGAGCCAGCCTGTGCGTGTGAAGCCCAGAGCAGAGCACTGGGTATCAGAAGTCTTGCTGACGGTTTTACTCCTTTGAGACAGAGTCTTACCCTGACCTGAAGCTTGCTGTTTCTGCTAGGCTGCCTTGCCAGTGACCTCTCGGGATCTGCCTGTCTTTGCCTCCCTGTGCTAGGTTTGCAGATCCACACAACCATGCCTGGTATTTTATGTGAGTGCTGAGAATTGAAACTCAGGTCCTTATGCTTGCAGAAGGAGCACTGTTGCCCACTGAGCCATCTGCTCACCCCCGCCCTCAGAATACAATCCTAAGGAGTACTTGAAGCTGGATAAGGAGCATCTTCTGCCCCCAGGCATCCCACTTGTCAACCCGGGGAAGTGAACAGAGTTCCTAAGTAAGGATAAGGGTAGAGCCTGAAAATCTCTTATCATCAGGTTGGCGTCCTCTATCCCAGTGAAGTGAGCTCGTGGGAGGTAGATTCTGCAGAGCACCGAAAATTTGTGGCCTGTATGTAGTTGGGGATGGCATAAGTTGGCCGGCAGACATTAGACTCATGTTAGTGAATGCTAGGTAGTGAAGATGGCAGTTCATCTTCAGCTGTCCTTTAGAAAACTGCTGTGCTGGTATTAAGGAGAGTTGTTGGCGTGAACAAGGTGTCCTTCACACCAGGACAGGATTTGTGACTTTTCTTATCACTGACATGAACGAGGTGCCCTCTGTGTGCCAAGACTCATTTCTGTAAAGGGGAGCAAGCTCCTTTCTCTTTTGCCCACTTGCACAAAAGCCGTCAGGAATCTCCGCAGCCTCCGCTCGCTAAGGAAAGGCAGCCAGTTCCGCGGAGTCCGGGGTAGGTAACAAGTTGGTTAGGCCTCCGGGCCCTCTGTGGCTCTCTGACTTACAGACGATGACCACTGGATCATCGACACGGACTACGACACCTTCGCGCTGCAGTACTCCTGCCGTCTGCTGAATCTGGATGGCACCTGTGCGGACAGCTACTCCTTCGTCTTTTCTCGTGACCCCAACGGCCTGACCCCAGAGACGCGGAGGCTGGTGAGACAGCGGCAAGAGGAGCTGTGCCTAGAAAGGCAGTACCGGTGGATCGAGCACAATGGTGAGCAGCTCTTCCTGAGGGGGCGTGGCTGGTCTGGGCCAATAGGAGGGCGCTGCATCTGCGTAAGAGGGTGATCTGAGGCGCCCCCTTTGGGCCAAGTCTTGGCCCTTCTTGACTAAATCTTTCCCAGGGCTTTGTCGTCAGCCACATGGAGAAGGAACCAAAGGCCCTTTCCCCCCAAATCTTGACACTTTCGGTAAACAAAACCTCAGGGCCACTCTCCTTTCCTTATATTTACTCCCGGTGCCACAACCCACAGAAAGTGTTCTGAAGGAATTAGAGTGTGTTGGTGACGAGGTGCCCCCGGAAAGAACTGGGTGGAACATACAAACATTTTATACAAAAACCATAAACAAAAACAGCAGTGTAGCAAGTCCTGAAGAGATGGATGCCTGCAATGTTCTTTACTCTTTACAAAATCAAGGATCACTCAATTAGCTCACTGGGTTGCCTCCTGGGTTCCTTAGGGAAAGCCCCTGGGATAACAGAGGGATGGTATAATAGCTGTTGCCCTTAACTGATCCTAATTTAATACTCAGAAGCATGGAGAAGTGTGCTGTGTATTTTGGACTAACATGCCCTGACTTCTGTGGGCAATTGGACTTCAAAATCCAAAAAGGATCATGCTGAAGTGTAGAAAAAGAACATTTTTCTTGGGCATCTCAATGGTCTGGTGTGCCTACAATGTGAACTCAGACATACATAGATAGGAACGTGCCACCCTGGGGTGGTGAGGAGGCTGAACATGGGGCTAGGGAAGGATTATGTCACCTCCAGGCACTAAGCTTTTCACTTAAGTCACTTCAGTTAAACCTTGGGCATCCTTTATAAAGTAGGAATGTTAGCTATACATATTCATACATATTCTACCAATGAGAAAAGTGGAGACTCAGAAAAGCTAAGTACATTGCCAGAGATCTCCAGTAAGATCTTCAGATCTAAGTCAAATAGAAACTCAGATTTTTGTCACTCTTGAAGCCCCTTGTGGTGCCTCCTATGACACGGGGCAGGAACATCATGAAGACTTACTGAAGCTGACATTAGCCTGGCATGGCCCTTATGTCCCAACGTAGGAGGGTGGGCTTCAAGGCACTTGGAGATGCAGTGAGGTCAGCATAAAAGGAAACCGAACCATGCAGCAGGTCCCATGCCCTCAGCGTAGCTGCTCCCTGGAGAATTCAAAGACCTTCAGCATCAACTGTGGGAGAATTTGTGAAGTACAGCCACACAGAAGCATATGAATGGCCGCTGGCTCTAAGACTGCCCAGGTGTTCATTTATATACAAAAGCACTGTCCAGCTCTCTGTCATTAATGGTTTTATTTTCTGTATTTCAGGCTACTGTCAAAGCATACCCTCAAGAAACAGTTTGTAGCAACATCAAGGATGTGAAGTTTCCTTTAACAACTTCTGGTGAACTCTCATCCAGTCTTCACCTCTATTTATCTCAGAAGTTAGTGTCCCCACCTCTCCTTACCTTCTCTAGGTGGACGCTCAGCTGTCATCGGTAGGATAAACACATGCATGGGAATGACTGAATCTGTTCACACAAACGTTTATCTTACTGAGGTTCCCAGAGAGACTGTTTGAGGCTTGGGATTCCAAACTCGATTTATTAAATGTATAGTCACCATCTTCCTAGAGTTGAAGACTTATTTGTGGTCTGCTTGCCAGTGGGCTGAACTTTTCGATGCCAGGACATTTTCTCATTCCAGTCTCTGTGACCTTTGACATGTCCTAGACATCCCTGATCCCTATATTAGAGATTGGCTCCTAACTTCCTGAGAAAGGTTTTCCTCATTAATCCGGGAAGGCCTTAACAACAGCGCTACTAAGGTACTGAAACCCAAAGAGGAAGTAAGTGTGACCAGGCCATCAGACCCAAGACTTTCAGTCCAGGGCCCATGAGGTGAGCAGGACAGAAGGCTCACCTCTTTCCAGATCTGGGAGGCCAAGAAACATGAGTCAGAGTGAGCTCAGAGAAACCTGTTCTGTACTGCTTCTGGCATGATTCACTTTGTATTTCAGATGGGACCAAAACTGAAGAGCAGACAGCCTTGGTTCCAGAGGATCTTGGCTTTAAGTCTAATCCAGTTCGGAGCTGGGAGATCTGGAGCTGGTTGTGTGGCCTCTCTCATTAAACTTGGGGAAGGAATTAATCCTTGCCTGACAGGACAGAGTGAGAGGCCACACAGTGTCTGTGAGCATGCGAAGGCGCTGTGACAGCTCTGTGGGACAGGAGGACATCTGTGAAATGTTTTGGAGGTGGAGGTGCTGATATTTCTAAGGACCATGGGGACCTCACACCAAACACCCGCATGCCTTGTTCTCCACCAGAGGCAGAGGAAGCAAGTAGCCATGTGTGAGAAAAGCCCAGCTTTTTACTCTCGTAGAACAAGCTGACACAGCCTGTCTCCTGAGCTTCAGTTTGATGTCACAGACATAAGGTACTCACATATGCCCTCAAAACAGAGCACCAATGTATCACATCTATTAACCAAATAGGAACAAAGACACCTTGTTATTTTGTCTTTAATAACAAAGACACTTTGTTATTAATGTCATGGGGACCATAAATCTTAGACCTACGTGTTGGCATATCCTGGGGCTCAGTCCTTGACTCTGCTTTCTTCCCTTTCTTCATCTCAGAGACTATTTCATAAAACCACAGGTCCCTAAACACCATCTGTATTTCCCAACAACATTGTAACACCAGGCCCAATTCTGGGTCTCTCTATCCAGTGGTCTATTCTAGGGCTGTCTCACTGGGATTGCAAGCACATGCTCTGAATGAAACCCAATTTGTTTCTGAGTCTGCCCCAGTTTTGTCATCTGCTCCCCTGTCTAACCAGTGCCAGGCTCTAAGTCCAGGAGGCATCCTTGACTGCTGTCTTCCCTCATCTTCATCCTCCATTAAGCAAACCGTTTGTCCCACCTTCCCAAGCATAGCCCAAGATGATTTCACACAATCCTTCATGAATGCCACACACCTTCAAGGTCCCATCGACTTTTCCTCCTTCAAGCAGCTGTGTACCTTGTCTCCATTTTTATTCGTGCTCCTTCGAGCCTGTGCCTCGCCGAGGAGCCAGAGTCAAAGTGCTCATGGTTCAGGTCTCCTGTTACAAACTTCAGGTGCTGCCCACCGAACCCTGCATGAACTCCTTATGCTGGCCTGCCAGGCCCTCCCTGACCTAGCGCTGGAACTTTCATTGGCATCCATTGATGGGCACCAGGGCAGCACCTCTCTCTCCTAGCATCAAGTACAAAGAAGGCTCAATCAATGGTTTGCAGCTCCTGGACAACAGAGCTCGCCAGCCTCTCTTCCTGCAAAGGTCCTTCCTCTGAATCCACATGAGTGCTTCTTTCTTGAAGCCCTTAGCCTTTCAACTCAACTGTTGCTCCTCAGTTTTTCCTGAACCCACCCTTACCCCATATAAATAACCATCACCCCCACAGCACTCTGTCCTACTTTCTCCTGGGTGCTTATTCACTCTAGGGTGCTCCAGTACTCACTGACTTCTATTTAGCATTTGTGGTCCCCCACCCCCATGAGAAGGTGAGCTCCCTAGAGAGAACAGAGCCAGGACTATCGTCCTTACCACAAGATTCCAAGCACAAAAACATTGAACAGCCATACCAGGTGTTTCAAAGGCCTCTGACAGATGGAGTGTTAAAGCAACCACTCCTGACCTCCCTCTCCAGCATCCTCATCCTCCCCTCTTTGACTCTATGGTGCTGCTTTTTTTTTTATAATATGCTGTGGGTTGAACTCAGGCTCACACACTTGCTAGGCAAGCACACTACCATTGAGTCATGTCTCCTGCCCATTTTTAATACATGGGGGAAAAAGTCACGTCTAATCGTTCCTTGGAAATTTCTTAAGCAGTCTTGGCATGAATGAATAAATTATTTAAAGACCTTATGTACCCAAGGTGGGGGCTTAGGGTGGCCGTGACCTTTTACCAAGAAATTTGAGCCCTGAATCACCTCCAAGGTTTATTTCAGCAGTCACAAGGTACAACTTTATATGTAGGAACAGTTATAAATAAAAATTTATTAACTCAATCATATTACAAACACTAAAAAAGTTCATAAAAAGGAACCCATAGAAAGTCTTAAGAAAAAATATTTTTATACTGAGTGATCATTCCTTAATTTGCTGGCCCTGAAGATGTGTGCCATTGGAAGTTGGATTTTCTTAAAGCAGGGTACACCAGTAACTTCCTCAGAAGGCAACTCCCTTACGTGCACACAGCGGTTCACCTGGCTCCAGCTAGTTAGCTGGAAATAACAGACAAGTCATTTCGTCTGGCTGACGTGTCTGTAAAAATGGCTCCCTTCTCTGGGAAAAAGAAGCAGCAAAAAATCTTCCTCCATTCGTTCCTGAGCAGCGACATGTTGTACAGGATGGGGTTCAGGGCAGAGTTTGCGAATGTGAAGGTCATCACCCAGAAGAAGAAGGATGGCCAGATGACCAGGTCCTGCCTGAAGTTCTGGATCAAGAGGAGGAGGATGGTGACGATGATGGGACTCCACATGATGAAGAAGGAGACCATGAGCAGGAAGAGGGTGCGGAAGAGCCGGTAGTCCTGCTGGGACACTCGGACCTGGTGGCTTTCCGAGTAGGCCAAGCTCAGCGTGAGCCTCTTCCTTGACGCCTTTGTGATCTGCAGGAAAACACAAAGAACTGGAGCCACAGATCACGGCGGGAGTCAGGGGTCTCCTGTTGGCTGGTTTTTCTTTTGTGGTACTGAGAATGGAAGCCCAGGTGGATTGGGGTGGGGCTAGAGATGGTGGGTTGCAGTCTGACCAGGCACTCCTAACCTGGAATGTGAGGGGCATTGTGTCTATCAGCCTGATGTGCCTGCCAGTCTGTTACCTCTGTCCTGAGGGAAGAGAGCCAATAGGTTGTGTCTTAACCATGTTAGTGGTCCTTGCCAACTCTTCTAGCCACATTGCCAGTTCTGTACGGGGTGGGATGGGGTGTGGGGCCTATTCTCCTAAAACCTGCGTCTCAAGAGAGAAAGGAATTTTAAAGTCATTAGCATCATTCACAGTTTGGGTAAGTTTAGCTCATCAAAATGACCTAAAATGTTCTCACAATTCTTTCAATTCCCTAATTGAAGGATAGATGCTTAACCACCGCCTGATTGCACGAGTGCCTCTCACTCTGTTTATGATAGAGACAAGGACAGCAGGTGCCCAGTGAACGGAACCCTCTGAACGTGCATGACAACCAGAACACCAGGAAGCGAGCAATCAGGGCGGCTGCGCTTTCCTGTTGGCGCCCCGCCACGTGTCAGATATTTATTTCACTGGTTGTCACCTTTAATCTCCGCATAGCCCCTGTGCTGTCACACCGCTGTTGTTCTTGCAAATTGATTCGCAGGAAATGTAAGTTACCAGCTGAAAGTCATTTTCCTGCTACTAAATAGTAACAGCCCCTCCCTGGGGGTCCATACTACTTGGGGCCCCGCCTACTCCGCCCAGCAGGTGGGGGTGGCTCAGCAGACAATTCCAGCTCCGTGGGGCCTGAGCTCTTGCAGGTGCCTGACGGTGGCTGTGATAAACAAAGNCCCCGCCGCCGCCCAACAGATGCTTCTTTTCCTCCTCATGCCACAGTCCCCACAGTTTGTACAATCAGGAAGAAAATAAGGCATTGTCGTAAAATGTGAGTCCTTCCTTGTTCCCCATCCCACGTTAGACAGCCAGGCTCGTCAGCATCTAGCTGGGGTTTCAAATGTCTCCGGCTTTGGTGGAATGCTTCCGGTGCTTTTATGAAGTGCTCCATTACCTCCTGGGGGTTAACTCTGGCCCTCAAACGGGGACGGGTGTCCTGGGGTTCTCCCACTTTGGGAGCCCCACACAGGGATGCCCATGCTCCTCTTTACTTTGGTATATTCCAAACTCGGAGGGGGCAGAGCTCATAAGAAAGTGCTCTGTGACCACTGGGAACTTGGTAAAACACAGTATGTCTGTGAAGAAAAGTTCCTGGAAGGAGCTACACCTGCCACTAACCCTTCTGCAGGGCTGATGAGACAACGAGAATGCCGGCTACATCAGAGAGGCCGGACTGCTGCAGAGCCAAGCCCAGTTATAATTTTTCTTTGGCCACTTTGTGCACCCCTAATAGCTATTCCACACCTGCCTCTGTGTCTGTCCTAAGAGCCTTGAGACCCACAGGTGCAGCCATTTATAATGTATTTACTCAACAAGCCAGTCGCTTCCACTAAGGGCTAAGGATGTCATCAGATGGCATCTGGGGCCTACAGCAGAGGTTTCCTTGTTTGGCTGTAGCTCACCACCTGATGTTCCCACCAAATGTTATTTGAAAACTGTCTTGGTTTGTGACTTTCTTTTTTTCTGTTACTATTAAAAAAAAAAAAACCTTTACAAAACAATTACCATACATGGAACCTGAGGGGAACCCTGAATCTACGTTCCTGGGCCATGGGCACTTATATTTGGCTCCAGAATAAATTATGTCTCATTGTCTTTGAACTGAGAGTTGTGTTTTTTTTTCCATGTTCAACGGGACCCACTTTGAGACACTTGGATTTAGTGAGGGGGATCCAGGGTTGCACACTTCTCTGGAACTGTTGAGGTGACTTTTGCTTACTAGGGCGTAAGAGGTGCTAATCCCACACAGCTGCTTGGTTCGGATTTTTTCTCTCTAGACCTTTAATGAAGTCCATATTTAAAACAGACCTTTT
>LOJH01059960.1:0-11192 GCA_001685095.1 Ellobius talpinus
GAAGGTGCGAGCAGTGGATGCGGACTCTGGTTACAATGCATGGCT
This sequence comes from Ellobius talpinus, assembly GCA_001685095.1. Taxonomy (NCBI): domain Eukaryota; kingdom Metazoa; phylum Chordata; class Mammalia; order Rodentia; family Cricetidae; genus Ellobius; species Ellobius talpinus. The sequence continues at coordinate 46 of LOJH01059960.1, forward strand.
TTCTTATGAGCTGCATTTGGCGGCAGGAAGCATGCGCAGTCCCTTTCGCGTGGGTCTGTACACGGGAGAGATCAGCACAACGCGTGCCCTGGATGAGGCGGATGCTGCTCGACAGACTCTGTTGGTGCTGGTGAAGGACCATGGAGAGCCTGCACTGACAGCCACTGCAACAGTGTTAGTGTCTCTAATGGAAAGCGGCCAGGTACCAAAGTCCTTTTCACAGACATCTGGGCCAGCTTCAGTCCCAGAGACGTCACTGGTGGATGTCAACGTGTATCTGATCATCGCCATCTGCGCCGTGTCCAGCCTGTTGGTGCTCACGCTGCTGCTGTACACCGCGCTGCGCTGCTCAGCTTTGCCTGCGGATAGCGAGGGCGCCAGTGGACCTGGGAAGCCCGTGCTGGTGTGCTCCAGCGCGGTGGGGACCTGGTCATACTCACAGCAGAGGCGGCAGAGGGTGTGCTCTGGGGAGGGTACGCCCAAGACCGACCTCATGGCCTTCAGTCCCAGCCTACCCCCACACCTGGATAGAGATGAAAGGGAAAGACAGGAATCAAAATCAAATCACCCTGGACAGGTGAGTTTTTGACAAATCCCACCTTTCCGGTAAATGCATATGAAATGCAGAAGTCAGTTTTAATGAAAAAACTCGAAACAAATATTCCACATTTTGAGTGCTGTTTCAAGGAACAACCTCTGTTAGTAAAACGTCAGATATGCATATATTCAGCTTTAAATCGTATAATCAGGATTCTTCAGGTAAGAAGTGCCTCATTTGTTTCAAGATTTGGTTATAAAACATTAGAAGGTCCCAGGATGACTTCACCTGAAATAATCATTGTTTTACCTAAGCTAAGTGATATCAGTTCATTTCTAATTCTCAGTGAAGTGGATAATCAGAGCAGGTTATTTAGATTTGCTTGTGTTTGTCTATTAGCAGTACTTAGCTTCGATATTCTTACTTTCTCTGATTAGTTGCTTTAAACATGTTTCTGTCAACAATGGATCCCTTTTCTCTAGCTCTAAATTGATTTACTGTCTCCCAGCTATTGTTAAATATCACCTAGCATGCATGGTAAAACTCATTTTCAAATTACTTGGAGAAAAAAGTCCAGTCTTGTATTCTAACATGGTGCTGTTATTAAACAAATCGTCCATTCCTGATTTTTCCATGAAAGCACAAGAGATTTATTAAGTGCTGTGTATTCAAAGAAGGCTGACTTGTGCTTCCAAAGTAAACTAGGCAAATAAAATTGTTCCATCAAATCATGCACACTTGTTAGTTGCCATCTCATATGTGTATGAGCTGCTCATTTACATCCTTTCCTAAACTTTATATTTTTCCAGAAAGGAAAAGTTAAATTTATTAATGTGCATGCATACTAATAATTATTATTTCATCACTTTCACCTTTTAAATCCATTGTAAACACCTTCTCATTAATATCTTAATTTTTCATTTCTCTAATCACATCTAAAGAGTATAGTAAAGACTATTTATATCCCTGTGTATCTTCTAGCTCTGTGCTTCTTAGATAAGTGCAGAAGTGGGGAGTCAGTCATACATTTGGGACTCATTCAAAGCACTCTCTCCTAAACTGTACAATATATCATTTGGCACAATATTCTGGAGGAATTCATATTGGAGATCATTCTTGAAACTTGGATTAAGAGCTTTTATTTTATTTGAAAAGTATTATGTTTGTTTATTTATTTGTGTGTGCACATGCCACAGCATGTGGAGGGCATTTGCAGGAATCCATTCTCTTCTTCCCCTGTGTGTGCTCAGGAGATTTACCACTATGTAAAAGGACCAGCAGTAAATTATTGGATTAAAGATTTTGATGTGGAGGTTGATGAAATTATAAAGTCCATGCTTACTATATTATTATATTGATATGCTCTTAACTGCTTATGTACAAGACAATCTTGAATTACTGAATATAATTATAAAAGGTCTTTAATCCTTTCTTTCATCACTATCATTATTATGTCTTTCTGAGAAATATAAACTAAGTAACTACTAACAGGAAAAGATTTAGAAGCAAAAATGTCAGTATCAAATTCACCTTTTTTTCTTTAGTCAATAAGATTAGGACCCAGCAAAACACTCCCCATCAGTGTTTTGAATATTAGCATTCTATTGTCATTTCAAAATATTGTGGAATTTAGAGACTTTGATTCAGCATTTTAGTTTTTTGAGACAGGGTTTCTCTATGTATCAGAGACCTAGCTGTCCTGAAACTTGTTTTGTAGACCAGGCTGGCCTCGAGCTCACAGAGATCTGCCTGCCTCTGCCTCCTGAGAGCTGGGATTGAATCAGGCACCACATGCCCAGCTTGATCCAACATTTTAAATGAAACTGCTTTATTCTTGCCATTAGTCACTTCATGTGTTTTGCGTTGAAGTGTGGGAGTCATAGCAGCTGCATGAAAAGCTATTACATTTAAGCAATAAACAGCAAGAAGTGACACCTCTCACATTCATGATGAATTCTAATGTTCTCTAGGTTCATGAATAAAAGAATTTTTATACAGAGTATTGTTTAGTTTCAAAACCTTACTAGTTTCTTTTTATGGAATGATGGAATCCTTCACTTTCCCCAGAAGTTCCCAAGAAGTGCTATGAAGAAAAATGTCAGCTGTAAGCCATGAAAGGTTAGGGGCGGGTGTACTACATATCCTTCTCCATGGATAAGACACATTAGAGTAGTTTGTCACACCTTATCTCAAAGAGAATTTTCTGATAAACTTTGAAAAAGAAAATATTTTAAAAACACGAAAGAACTACAACACACCAATTAAACAGCATTCACAAATCATCCATGGGAATATTTAAAAGTTGAACTAGAGTGGACCAGGAAATGGTGATCCAAACCAAGAACCCAAGGATCTTTCTTGTATTTGCATAACCAGTCACGTGATGTTGGTATACAGTCAGAGGAAGAAGAATGTTTTGGTTCAGGATCCCAGAGTCCATCCATTTACAGAACAGACCCAACTACACAGAAACTGGAATAACCCATGAAGCTTATTAAATAAATACAGAAAAGACAGACTGCTTATAAAATATTTCATGAATGCTACCTTAAAGCCTATGGTTCCAACCAAGAGGCCCCCAGTATCTAAGATGCTGTTTTCTTGGTGAAGAGGGTTGAAACTGTCCGTGGCACTCCTGCTCCTCGCAGCCTGGGAGGCAGGGAGCAGCCAGCTCTAGCTACTCCATCATCTTGGAGAACAAACGCGGCACCTCCGTGGGTTGCATCGCTCAGGACCTGGGAGTGGAGCTGGTGGAGCTGGTGAGCCTGTTCAGGATGGCGTCCAAGGACCGCGGGGAACTTCTGGAGGATGGCCTTTTTGTTGTTGTTGGGTTTTTTCAAGACAGGGTTTCGCTGTAGCTTTGGAGCCTGTCCTGGAACTAGCTCTTGTAGACCAGAGATTCACCTGCCTCTGCCTCCCAAGTACTAGGGATTAAAGGCAGGTGCCACCACTGCCCGGCTCAGAATGACATTTTGTTTGTGAATTCTCAGATCGACCGGGAGGCACTGTGCATCCACCTGGAGGTGACTTTGGACCACCGCTGCAGGTTTTTCGTGTGGAGATGGAGGTCGTCGAGAATATCAATGATATTTCCTCCATGCTTAGAGAAAGAGAACAAAAGGTGCCTATTTATTTTCTTAAAAATGATTTATGTATTCTTATTTTATGTGCCTTGGTGTTTTGCCTGCACATATGTCTGTGTGAGGGTGTCAGATTCCCTGGAACTGGAGTTACAGACAGTTGTGAGCTGTCATGTGGGTCCTCTGGAAAAACAGCCAGTACTCTTTACCACTGAGCCCCTAAAAGTCTCCTGAATCTGCACCTCTGGGCACTCAATTTCCTCTAGAGGGTACTTCTGAAGCTAATATTAACATACATTGTCTTACATATAATATAAGATTGAACGAGCATTTTGCGCTTAAAATAATGATTAACAAAACGATAAAAGAATACCGCCGTACTGATTCTTTGGAAGTTGTTGGACAAAGAGGAAACATCAGTGCTTTCTCTGTTGTTAACAGTCTTTGATGATGGTAAACCGGAACTAACAAGATATATTCAGATGCAAACAACCATTCTTAGCCTGGCAGTATTGGCGCACACCTTAAATCACAGCTCTCCGCAGGTAGAAGCGGGAGGATCTTTGAGTTCAAGGCTAGGGTAGTCTACAGATTGAGTTTCAGGGCAGCCAGGGCTACACAGAGGACCCCTGTCTCGGAAAACCAAACCAAAACCAAACAAACCAAAAATGAAAAACAACAACGAACCAACTTTGATATGAATGACCCTGCACCGGAGTTTGATAAACCCACTTGAAACGGCAAAACAACACCTGAGTAATTCAACTAACCGCTTCCGATCTTGATGAAGGCCAGAATGGAGAAATTTCCTACGGGTTCTCAACGATTCAGCCTACTATTGAGAACTTTTAAGTTTTAAATAAATCCAGACACACGCCGAAATGTGATGGTACTTTCTTGTCATTCTCTGTCCTAGAAGATGCTCAGGTGGGAACAGTAATCTCCCTGAATAGGTGTGTCCGACTTTGACTCAGGTGCCAACGGGCAAGTGAATTACTTTCCAATATTCACGTCTCTTTAAGCTGCTGTCCCCCTTCAAGAATTACTGTTCGATAATTCTGGGCAGTTCCCTGGAACACGAGACCACAGCCGACTATATGATGGTGGTGACCGCCCGGGACTGGTCTCATCCTCGCTGTGGGCCACCGCTAGCGTGTTCGTGGCGGAAGCTGATGTGAATGACAACGCGCCCGCGTTTGCGCAGCCGGAATACACGGTGTTCGTGAAGGAGAACAACCCGCCTAGCACGCACATCTTCACGGTGTCTGCCATGGACGCAGACGCGCAGGAGAACGCACTGGTGTCCTACTCGCTGGTGGAGAGGCGGGTGGGCGAGCGCTCGCTGTCGAGCTTCGTGTCTGTGCACGCGGAGAGCGGCAAGGTGTTCGCCCTGCAGCCTCTGGACCATGAGGAGCTGGAGCTGCTGCAGTTCCAGCGCGCGGGATGCTGGTGTGCCTTCCCTGGGCAGCAATGTGACTCTGCAGGTGTTTGTGCTGGACGAGAACGACAATGCNGTGCACGCGGAGAGCGGCAAGGTGTTCGCCCTGCAGCCTCTGGACCATGAGGAGCTGGAGCTGCTGCAGTTCCAGCGCGCGGGATGCTGGTGTGCCTTCCCTGGGCAGCAATGTGACTCTGCAGGTGTTTGTGCTGGACGAGAACGACAATGCGCCCACGCTGCTGCCCCATGGAGCTGTTGGAGCCGGCGGGTCAATGAGCGAGCTAGTGCCTAGATCAGTGAGTTCAGGGCACACAGTGGCGAAGGTGCGTGCAGTGGTTACAGACTCTGGTTACAACGTGTGGCTGTCTTTATGAGCTGCAACCGGCCGTGGGCACACGCAGTCCCTTCCACGTGGGGCTTGTAAACGTGTGGGTTCAGCACCATGTGAGTGGTGATTCGCAGCATCAGTGCCTGGTGTGATCATGAAGGACCATGCAGAACTGGCACTGACTGCTACAGTCCCTGTGTTAGTGTCTATAGTAGACAGTGCCCCAGCAGTAAAGACCTTGTGGTGGACCGTCGTGGGTGCTATCATGCCAGAAGCATCGCTAACGGATGTCCACGTGTACTTGACCACTGCCAACTGTGCAGTAGTGCCCAGCCTGTTGGCGCTCTTGATTCTGCTGTACAGACATTCTGGTGCCCAGCCCCACCAACCGATGGTGTCTGTGGGCTTGGGAAACATAGGCTGGTGTGGTTCAGTGCCATGGGCAGCTGGTTGAACTTGCCACAGAGGAGATGCGGTCGTATGTGGAGTGGTACCTTCTAATCTAGACCATACGGTCTTCAGCTCCAACCTTCTGCTTAAATTCTTCAATCGAAGTAAGGCACTGATAGCACTTCAGTACTTTTGCTTTTCTTAATAATTAGGCTTTAACTATATTGTTGTTTCCTTAATTTTCTTTCTAATTTTGTGTTTTGAATCATTGACTGTCTTAGGTTCTCTGATTTCGTCGTAGTTATTTAGAGTTTTCATGCATCATCCACTGAATTACTTATAGAGACATGCAATGGAAAATTTATTTTCTTTTTGTATTTTTTCTTGCTATTTTTGAATGATTGGCTTTGAAAAATATTAGTGTATGTATGTATATACGCATATATATATTCTTTGACATAGGTCAGAATTACAGAATTATATGCATATTACAAGAGTTTTATATATATATATGATCAACTATGTAGTTATAAAATCTACTGTTAGGAAAATAGCCTTATCAATAACTATACTAATTTTTTGAAGCAAGCTTTATTAAATACTGGTTAGGAAGATGGACACTGGCCAAGTCCCATACCGGGGATTCCCAGAGAATGGTGCCTAACCACATTAGACAGGGGCTTATTATAAAGGCAAACCCCACAAGGCTACACACTTCCTGCCTTCACTCAATCAGGGGCAAACATATATCCTGACATAATTCCTGCCTACATATCTCCTGATTATTTGTGATCAAGAATATCTTGTGAAGTTGGAACAATCAACTTTATTTACCGAAGAGAAAACATGAGGCTGTTATCTTACATAAACAGACTCCAGCATTCCAGGAAGTAATCTGTCTTTGGGCAAGTAGGGCTTATAGGTTAGAGGTATTTTTGTTTTTTTGTTTTGTTTTATAGATCTCTTAAGCACAGTAACTTATACTTAAGACATAACTTTAGCCTTCAAAGTATTTGTGTGCGTGTGTGTGTGCATGTGTGTGTGTGTGTATGGATGTGGACACCAAAGGCTGTTGTGGGGTTTTGTTCAACTGTTTCTAATTGAAGTTCTCACTGAACTTGGAGCTTTCTGATTCAACTAGACCATCCAGCAAGCCCTTCGGTCTCCACCATCCTACTGCTTGCTTGGCTTTCTGCACGGGTTCTGGGCATCCAAAGTCAGGTCCTCCTGCTTGTGCAGCAAACCCTTTTACTGAGTCACTGTTTAGTCCCTGGTGCCTTTACTTTTTTATGAGATTGATATTCTGTTCTTTGTATCCACATAGAATAAAACTCATTTGTTAATCTAAAGACACTTAATCATCACCTAAATGAAGATCTGTATTGTAAACATTCATGTGATTATTTTCTATGGTGGCACGTGAATAATATCTCGCAGAGTTGGGTGCCTGAGCTTCGACCAATGCTCATACTGAGCAGGCTCTTTACTGCTGTGCTGCATTCCCAGCATTCATGACATAGTTTTCTTTTGTTCATTTGTGCCAAAATGTGGTCACCACCCAGTCTGATCTCAAACTGTGGTTCTCTTCATTCCACTTCCTGAGTAGGTAGAATAACAGAAGCACACCACGTTACCTGATTAAAGACCCTTTTTCAATCTTATAAAGTATAAATGTAAACCTTACTCTATTCTAGCCCCTCTGCTAGCATCTTTAGTTGAATTATCTTAATTATCAGATAAGGCCTATGATACAGATACAACAACCATCGCGTACATCATACAGATGAGAAACCTGAAATTGAAGTCACAGAAGTTGTGTGACCTGCTTAAATCTGTTTTTGGAGGATTACAAACTCATTGTTGTGTATTGATCATGAGTCCATTATTTGCTGAATTTTCTGAACTTAAACTTATATTTTGTAATTTCCTTCCACAAAAATACATGGAACTTGTCTTTGATCAGAAATCAAAACTTCCCATCCTTTAATTTGATAATAAAGGCATTAAAATTTCCAAGCTCTTCCCTACTCCTTCACATACTTTATTTTAGGACCAGGAATATAGTTACATGTTCAATCACTAACATTTGATTATTGTATACTGAAATTATTGTCTGGACAGTCTCTTCCATTTAGAACAGGGACTGAGTACTAGAGTCTAGGCAACATTTTCTTCAGGAATAGATAACATTTCAACAGTAAGGTTTCACAGATGGAATATAAGTATGAACAAAGGAGTGTTCTCTTGAGAATGTGAACTTGAAAGATCGGTGGTTGGAAGATTACAAGATGGGAAAACTTGTAGAGGATCTTCCACAAACACTTAAGGATCAAGCAAATAAACAATCCCCCAAGACAGGGTTTCTCTGTGTAGCTCTGGCTGTTCTGGAACTTGCTCTGTAGCCCAAGCTGGCCTTGAACTCAGATATCCACCTGTCTCTGACTCCCTCTAAAAGCTGGTTTTAAAGTCAGGAACAGCCAAAACTTGCTGAGCAATGGAGATTTAAATAATTGTGGTAGACACGGATAGAGGGAAACATATGCTAATCCAGACTAGTGAAGAGAAGCACCATTGAGTCAATGGTGATTGACTCAACATAAATGATAAAGCCAGTCATGGTGGGTCACACTTTTAACTCCTGGAACTCCCCAGGCAGAGGCAGGAGGATCTCTGTGAGTTCAAGGTCAGTCTGGCCTACTTAATGAGCTCCTGGACAATCAGAGCTACCTATATAGAGAGACCTTGTCTCATGAAAAAAATGAATATAAATGGTAAGAGAAAGAAAAATGAAGTAGAATAAGGTCAAAAAGCCCAAAACTAATTTATTGATTTATTTAGTGGTTTACTTAAAGCACTGCTTGTACTGCTTGTTTGCCAAGCATTTGCTACCCGGAACAGAATGCCCTGAAGAAATGGCTGAAACAATGGGTGTTTCTGTTAACAATCTGCTGACTGCCACCTATGCTTCTGTGAAGTCTCACTTGCTTGTTTGCCCCACTTTGTGGGTTTGGAGTATAAAATAAGAATGCAAACTGGACCCGTGACCAAGTCCTTTTGGGAACTATACTGGCTTTTGCCACTATTGATATCTCTCATTGGTGTGGGAATGCTTATGCTAGGAAGACTCTCACAACAAAAGTTCAGTGACATCTATATATTTAGGTTGGTGTACTGGGGAAATGGCTTGTATGTGTTTGAGCAAGTAGGAATTGAGAGGGATACTTAAGAACCTGTTCCTAACCAAAGAACCTTTGTACTGGAATAACATTGTGATTCAAAAGGTGATTCTAGAACTCATAGTGGGTGGTTATACACACACACTGAGGACTAATTCCTTCCAGAAAAACATACATTCATGAAAGGACAGAAATCACCAAGAGACAGATGGAAAAAGTAAATACTGAAGAATTGGATTTAATATTGAAGAAAAGGATTTAGATAGGCACACATGCTAATTTCTGACAGTGCTGTAACAAATAATCGCAGATTGGGATGAGACATTTGTTTGTCTCACAGAAGTCCACAGTGAAGACATAAAGCATTTGTAAGAATGGAGGAACTGTTTCCATTTCAAGAGTAAAGCATGTTAGAGATAATGGAACAGGAGAGGAAAAAAATCTATTCTTTGCTCTTGGTTTCTGGCGGCTGTTGACATTCCTTGGATATGACTGCCTCACTTTCAATTTCTGTCCTTACAGTCACATTGCTTTCCCTTCTTCATGTTTTCTTATCCATGTTTTTGTTTAATAAGGACACATGTAATAGCACTTATGACTGATCTGGATTCTTAGGATAAATTATTCTTAATTTAATTACATTAGTTACTATGTAGAGTTATATCCATGAATCTTAAGATATGGGTGTATCTTTTGAGGTACCACGATTTAATCTTCTATGGTAGTCTTAGAAAGATAGAACATAGGTAATGCCTCTGCCATCAAGGATGGGTCCTGGAAATCTCACTTGGGGCAATGTGAGATTAAGAAAAACAGACACAAGGTAGAAGCCAAAATGGGGTCAAGCGGGCTGTAGACATGGCAGCCCCCTCTCCAATACTCAGACTTTTATTTTATCCTGGGAAAAGAAAGGAGTGATCAGGTAATCTTATTAGGGAATCTCATGTTGGGTGATGAACATGTAGTCTTCTGGAGCAAGGAAATTGTGAGTGGAGCCTTCTTCATGGCTGCCTTCTTAGTAAAAAGGGCAACTGTTACACAAGCATCCTGCTTCAGCAAACATCCTAGTCTCAGGCATGGAGAAGGCATGCCATTCCCTTAGCTGTGAGACCTGTAGACATGGCTGTGCTCTTGTCTAGAATGCACATCCAGGACTTCAGCTGATCTTTGCAAGGGAACCAAGATTGAAATTCAGAGTGTGATATATCAAATAAATGCTAGGAGTTAGAAGTGAAGAAAAGAAGAGGGATAGAATATTTTTTTCTACAAGTTAGAGGTGTTTGAGCATTGTAGCTGTGTGAAGAAAAGGAACAATGGAAGGAGACAGAGATAAGGCAAGCAGCATGGAAAAGAAGATGGAGATAATAAGACTAACAGAGGAAAATAAAAAATATTGTTGTCAGAGCATAGGGTTGGCCTACATTTGAGGGGCAGATGGCAGGTTAAGAGCACTTATTACTCTAGGGTGTCTAAAGGGCATACTGTGAATGGTTGAATTATGTGAAGAGGTAGGTGATGTGTTATGTGTACAACTTTTTTATTTTTCCTTTTTTTATTGTTATTAAAAATTTTTTCACCTCCTCCCCATGTGTACAACTTTTAGACATGAATCAGGAGGAGCGTGTAGTAGAAATAATGGAAAAGAAGAGGGTTGTGTGGGCAAGAGAATACAATTCTCCACATGGATTTCAGAGGTCAGTGGAGGTATAGAAATGAATCCAATTGTCATTCACTATAGAATTATTCACAGACTAGGCAATGTAATACTTGGCTATATAATTTATAATATAAAATTGGAATCATATAATTTGCATTTATTTTTAAGGTTTTGTTATTTTTGTATTTTGTATTTTATGTATAAGAGTGCTCTGTTTTTTTGTATGCCTGCACACCAGAAGAGGGCATCAGATCCCATTATAGATGGTTGTAAGCCAACATGTTGCCAGGAATTGAACTCAGGACCTCTAAGAGAGCAGTAAGTGCTTTTAACTGCTGAGCTATCTCTCAAGTCCCTACATTTATATCATATAAAATATATCTTTCATTGTATTGTTTGGCCTGGAACTTTATGACTTAGTGCAGCATTAATTTTAATTGCTCTTGTTTTTTTCACTTTATTTATTATTATTATTATTATTATTATTATTATTAAATTAAAAAAATTCCACCTCCTCCCCTCCTCCCAATTCCCTCCCCA
>LOJH01059961.1:0-11192 GCA_001685095.1 Ellobius talpinus
GAAGAAAAAGTTGAATGTTGTTTCTGACCACTCATCACCACATCCCTATACAGCCATTTGATCCTCTACAGGTTCCTGCCTAAAAAGCCAGTCCAGAGCTGTGTGGAAAGTTTATTCCACCCAAAAGCTGATGATGGACAGATACACAGTCTATGAACTCCTCAGAGGACTTTAGCAATTTAACAAATCCCAAACCTTAATCCAGTTTCCTAAGGTTTGAGCCTTCCACTCATAACTGACTCTGGAGACCTGAGAGTTCTCTGAAATAAACACATTGAAGGAGATGTCTTGCTTTATCTCTTTCCTTTGTTCTCCATCCCTGGGGCGAAGGACTTGGTCTGGAGGACACTTACCTTGCGCACAGTGGCCTCTTACCATGAAAATACATGAAGTCTGTTTCCAGGCAAGCTCCAATTAGCACAACCAGGTGACTAATTGGCATGCTGGACCCTGTAAATCTGACTTCCCTCTAGTTGCTTTAAGAATGTCTGCACTTTGTTTCAGTAGAGTTTGGCTCAGTTCAATACCTTCCCCCATCACAATGGTTATTATTGAGTAAAATCTGTCTCTATGACATCAACTAGAACCAGCATTTACTTATTTTACATAGTTGTATGGAAAAGTATCTCTGAGGCAGAGAAAAAACTCTAAAATTTCAAACATGAAGTTTTTGAGAAATTTCATAGACGTTCGTGGGGCCAAAACAGATACAAAAGGGGAACATTATGGGAGACAGGTCACAGTTCTGGACCTGTGTGCTCTGGTCAACATGTTGGGTTCTCACATATGTTATGGAAAATACTTATACTTTTGGGCGGAGACAAATCTGGTGAACTCAGAATTATGTGGGATGCTGAATGCTGGACAGGCTGCTGAAAATCTGGCACAGGGATGGAAGAAGGAAGATGACACAGGGAAATAACAGTGTGGCTTCACCCAGGTTTATGTAGCTGGTGACTGCTCTGAGAAATAGTCAGCCTCTGCATCACACCTGATTGGGCAGGGGAGCAGAAGTGGCTTGTAGACTGCATTTGGGTTAAGAGATTTTTGTAAAAAGAGCCATTTTTATAAGACTATCAAACATTAATTTCAGCTAACAAAACAAATACAAACATACCCAGGTATTTTGTCAGAGGACATGCTTTTAGAAAGCACAAGAACCTCACCTCCAGAAAGTCTACAGCTTGCAATTCTTGGCAAATAGAGTCTCTGATAAACCCTAGGAAGAAATTTAAAAGTTTGTTGCAACTCCTCTGTGTCACACGTTAGGCTAATATGTTAGAAGTAGAGTTTCTATATACTGGCTTAATTGTTTCCACCTGCTCATGGGTGGGTATTGTTCCATGCCATCTGCAATATTTTATACATTTTTGATGCAGCTGTCTAAAATCAATGCCTCTTGTACTGACCGTAACTATGGTACTCTTGACACCAGCTGGGCTAATTGCCATCATCTTTACTAATGACTGCATGCATGAGTACTTTTCGTACAAGTCAGGAATTTTAACTCTGCATTAGAGGTAACTTTGACATGCAAGCTTTTGACCCACATGCAGAAAATGGCTCACAGGCTGGTCTGTTCGACTTAACCTGATAAAAATTATAACTAATCAGAACTACAGAGAACACTATTCTGAGCTGAAATAAGCCAGATTTACCTGGTCCAGTGGTTTTGCTCCACTTTATTAGTCATTACAGATAATATCTCAAATACTAAAGGCTTAGATGGCTCTAAAGGAATCACTACAAACACATCCAGGAGAGACTGCTTAAAAGAATTTCTACAGCCAATAATTATCTAAGCTTTAGTGTTGAGTCTGGGAAACACAGGGTTTAGAAAATAGATTAAAAAAGGATCTTGACTTAAGTAAAATCCACGTGTCTAAAACACAGTTCCAGATAAAAATCATTAAAAAAAAAACATAGTCTGGGAGTCTATCTTAGGCATGGGACATGGGATAATTAATGGTGCTGGGGAAACTAAGGTTCCCTTTCTCCTCATTTCTTTAATCTCAATAAAAGAATGTAGAAATGGACTCAGACGGAGGCTGGGGACAATTTTACTGAAGTTTGAGGGGAAAAAGAAAAAAACAAATAAAACAACAAAACAGAAGCATGGCAGGCAAGCTGTAAATCCTTGCAGCTGTCCCGGGGGGACAGGATAATAGGCAGACAGAAAGCAGTGCCTTAAGCCGGGGTCCAAAAAAGCAGGCAGGCTCAGCAAAACAAGTCATCAAGCAACTGCATGGAAGGAATAAGGGAAGACAGCTCCAGAGAAATAGTGAGGAGACCCAGACCTTCAGGGATAGCATGCCTATGCTTTTGCAGGTATCTTAAAGACAAACAGAGAAAATAAGGAAAAGAAGTTGCCCTCTTCTGGGTAATTCAGGAAAGTGGGCATGGAACACAGCCAAGCTTCTCTTTAAGGGATTTCCCAAAGCATGAGTTTTCTAGGATGGAGATACAAATTATCTCATTAAGGAGATAATTATTCCTCCCATCTCCCTATCATGTCTTCAAGTGAATTAGCTTTACGGGGGAGATTCCAGCTCAGGTGATTGACAGGCCCGATTGTAAAGATGATTAAGAGAGAACGCAATAGCATGCAATGTCTAGTATTTGGAGCAGAGCAGAATGTTCTGTATCCACCCAAGGCCAAAAGTATCCCACTCCTTTGAACAGGAGGCCTAATGAATTACAAAGATAATGTTTATTTTTTTATTCCCAGAGAAATTGGAAGTAGGGGCTTAAATTGACTGTGAGGAAGGGACCATTCTCAGCAGCTTCCAAGGCTAAAATCCCTGTCTAGCTGCCTACCGTTTTCCTTAGAGACCTTCAAATTATTTAGGAAGTAAATTTAAATTGGAAAATGGAAACAATCTATTTGCATAATAAAAAATTCAATATCCAATTTCAAAGCTGTTCACCAGAAGGAATGGTCTCTAGACTGAGTCCAGGCAGGAGTGGCCATTTAGAAAAAGAAAAAAAATAAGAAATCAGAACCCGCTTCTTACCTCCCTGGCTTCTGGCTAGAACAGAACCAAAGACGTTTCCAGCTCTGGCCAAGGCAGAAATGGAATCCTTGCTCTCAGGATTCCAGCCGTAAAAGTAGTCCGAGCATTTCTACCTTGTATTTGCATCACTGATGCCATTAATTACATCATGGCAACAGCTCACCCTAAAATAAAGCATTTGCTGTAAGTATTCCTCTACCTCTAAGTAGTACTACATCCTCTCAGATAGCTGGAAAATCCCGATATAAATTCCCTGTTTTTTCTTTATGACACTAATCTCTAGTTTTGAGCTAGTTGCTTTTATATTTGAGCCAGATCCTGGTCTTAAGTCATTTGTGTCTTCTAACAAATTATTGGTTTACTACTCTTTAAAATGGACTGTGAGAAGATCTGGACAAATGGCTCAGCAATTTAGAGCATGTGTTATTATTGCAGAGGACCTGAGTTCAATTCAAAGCACCCATGGTGGCTCACAATCATCTGCAACTCCAGTTCCAGAGGATCCAATGCTTTCTTCTGACCTTCATTAACATCAGGCACTCACATCATGTACATACATACATGCAGGCAAAACATTCACACGCATGCACACACACAGACACAAAATAAATATTCTATAATTAAATATTAAAAATTGACGGTAGGAGATTGGATGCCTGACTCCCGCTTCTGTACTTCCCTGAATAGCTTTTAAAGATGATTTGTATTGCGTCTGGCCGACTAACCAGTTTTCTGTTTCCTGAAAACATCTAGTAAAGGTGCTAGAAAGGAATATGCAGAGGCTTCCCAAGAATTCTTTGGGAGAAAACTGGAAGAATTTTAATTTCGTGACACCCAATTACTATGAAATATGCAGGTCACATTTATTTCTTTAGGAGTCTTAACAGTTTTCAAAAACTAACATTTCTAGTCACAGGCTACTGGATAGGATACTGGGATGCTCTCCCCGGCCATAGCTTTTATTTTCTTATCCAGGTACACTGTGGGAATGTGCTATTTACACAGAGAACTCCAGCTATGAGAAACAACTATAAACAATAGTATGCAACTCTTATGTATGCCATTCATCCTGAGCATGGACATCCAGTATTCAATTACTCCTCCACAGAGGGAAAGGGGAAGGTGAAACTTAAATTATGTCTATTGCTACCATCTCTTTACTTTTGACACAAGAATCTATTATTTTAAAAAATTCTAAGCTCTCAGGCATGTTCCCTAATTAAAATCATGAACAAAAGTTTAAAGACACACAGTAAGATTGTTGACATGATTTTGTATTTAGTTCACTGTCTTTTCTGTAGAAAACTAAAGTGACTTTGAACATTTGGTTCTTTTTGAAATTTTAGAGTTTTAGTATTTATAAATTCTGAGGGAAAAAACACAAAAATTGAGGATAACTTTATTCTGAACTATTACCAAATCTTCAAACATATTACCTTCACATAAAACACTAACAAATAAAAACTGTATATCAAACTTTTCACCTAAATCATATGTAAGAAGGTGTATTCTAATTTCCAAATCAAGAAACTTAAGGAAAGAGCATTTTGTAAAAGGAATAGTTAGCCAAGTTAATCTCCAGTCCACTTTCCTTTGATCAAAGAGAAATCACACATTTACTGCAGAGAGATCTAAAGTCTTCAATCATGGGTTGAACTAGTGTGGATCATTCCTACTGTGTCTGAGAAAATCAGAAAGCACAGCATTCTCTAGACACTCAAGGTATCTCTGCTTGTACTTGCAACACAAACATGAAAAATGGGCAGTGGAATTGACAAAAAATGAGGATGGTAGAAAATAAATAGCAAAAAGAAACTGGTAGGAAAAACAAAGGATGATATAAATACATATAAAGCAATGGTAATTAATTTCTTCATGAGGGCTAGTGAGATGGCTCACTGGGTAAAGGTGCTTGCTGTGGAGCCTGTAGGCCTGAGTTTAATTCTCAGAAGCTACATGATTGAAGAAGGGAACTGCCACTCACAAAAGCTGCCCTCTGATGTTCACAGACAGACCATAGACTGTGTGTGTCTTCCTGCATCATATAAAATATTTTTCGTAAAATTAAAGGACAAAATTGAAAATTTTCAGATGACAACCAAAAATTATGGCAAATACCAGATGTATATTCTCACAATTAAATGTACAAAAGTTAAATGCTCTGGTTTAATAATCATATACACATTGAAGACAGAGATTTGGGTTATTATAAGAAAAAAAGACAAAATGAGGACATTAATAGAAGAGCTCTAAGGGGGCAGAAGAGCTATCTCAGTGATTAAGAAAACTGGTTGATTGTCCAGAGGACCTAGGTTTGGTTCCCAGCATCCATATGGTGGCTCCCAACCATCTCTAACTTCAGTTCCAGGGAGGTCAGACATCCTATTCTGGCTTCCATGGGTATTATATGCATGTGGTGCATAGATATACATGCAGGCAAAACATACAAACACATAAAAGTAAAATAAAAATAATTTAAAAGAAAAAGCTCTGAGAAGTATTCAGTGTGTGAAATGGTCAGAAGGTCTAACACACCTAATCACAGTCTGAATGGAAAACTAAGGGAGTAGTAGCTGGAAGGGCGATTCTTGAAAGTTTCTCAAAAATATTGAGATCATTCAGTCACAGACTCAAGAAATGCTATAAACCCCAAGCAGAATTAACATATGAATCAATGCAAAGAAATACAGAAAAATATTCAAAGTTGACAAATAAAGAGTATGTTACTTTCAAAGGACTACAGTTAACACAGCCACAAAAACAGAACCCTGACAATGATAAAAAATATAACTTGAAGTGATAACTGCCAATCTAGAATTCCTTACTATGGAAGGCTACAATTCAAAAATAAAGGTATGCTTTTTTTCCTAGCTATGAAAAAAAAAACATCAAAAAAGCAATTTAAGGAAAGCTTTGATTTTGGTTCATGATTTGAGGAGATTCATCTCATCATTGCAAGGAGGTAAGTAAGAACAGTAAGAACGCGAGGAAGTGGGTAACATCCAGTGAGGTCAAAGAGAAAGAGAATGTTGGTGCTCAGGGCATTTTTCCTTTCTCCTTTTCATTCAGTTTTGGACCCCAGTTCACAGGTGGGGTCTTCTTTCTCCAGGCAATCCTCCTTGAAAAATGCCCTCACAGACACACCCAACAGCAAGTGGTTAGAAGCCCTGCCAATTGACAGTGAAGGCTAACGGTCACAAAGGTGGGTTGAAGGAAGCACAGACAAGCAAAAACTCAGACACTCAACATCACATCAATATCAGGGGAAGGAATATCATTTGAGTCTTTTTAATAGGAGAGGAAAGGCTGCCAAGTGGTAGTAGAGAATCAAAGCAAAAGTAAAGTGCCTGGAAAAGTGTGCATATGAAAAAATACACATTCAGGGTAATTAAGTTTTAGAAAGGACTATTGGGAATTAAGATGGTGTGTGTATGTTATGTATATATACATATATGTTTTCATATATATATATATATATTCATTACTCTATAGAAACAACACAAGAAAAGGGGTAATAAAGTTTCCCAGTTGGCCCCATAGGTAACAAATCTGCCCTGTGACCTAAAGTGTCCCAATAATTTGTCTTTGATATGTAGGATGGCATTGCATAAAATTGTGAGGAAGGACAGCATAATAGAAATAAAAGTGGAAAAGATAAATAATTGGTTCCACTAAATGTAAGAAATTAGAAATAGAAGTAGAACAAATGAAAGTAATATGTAAGAGTGAGCATATTAAAGTTAAATTGAAGAGATGATACTATATAACTAAAATCAATTGTCAGGCAGGAAATAGACAAAATATAATTCAACTGTATACAGCTTATAAAAAACATACCTTCAATATAACTACACAAAAATGCTAAAAGTAAATATAAATACAGAATTATCCAATTTAATTGTTTAATTTGATGAAAACTACCTTAAGAGTAAAATGAATCTCTATTAGATACATGCAGAGTAATTTCATGATGATAAACAGGTGAATCTATTGCAACTATATGAACATTTTCAGTGTATGTGTACCAAGTAATGTACCCTCAAATTATATAAAGATAATCTAAAAAAAATGAGAATTGAAAACACTGTAATTCTCCTGAAAGATTTTTAAACAGGACCCTTTCAGTAGCAGTGAACTAAATGAAAATGAAGAATTAAACATCCAACAGAATTTACAATTTTTTTCAAAACTAAAGCAATAATCAACATGTCTGAAATAAATTTTTAACTTTCTACATATCCTACATCTTCAGAAAAATTAAACATATGCTGCATCATAAAAGAAACTTCAGTAAATTCCAAAAGGCTGAACTTATGCAAATAATATTTTCTGATTATTGGAATTAAGTCAGAAAAATATAACAAAATTTTAAATACGAAACTTACCAACATTCCAGATTATGTATGCAGAAGATCACAATAAGTTAGAAAAACATTTTAATCTGAATATCTATGGAAATACAAAATATTAAACTGAGATAAAAGTAAATCTATTTGCAGAAGAGACAATAGTCTTAGAAGCATTAGAAGAGAAGAAGGCTGGAAACAGCAAACATTATGAATCTACAATAACAACAAGGAAATGAAAACAACTTCAGACAAAATGTAAAAAGAAATGAGTATTCATTAAACATAAAGACCCCATATGCAAACAACCAGGAAACTCTATTAAAGTCTAATAAACAACAGTATGCACAGAGCAAGGCAGAAGACACAAATCATAAACACCAGGACTAAACACATGGCCAGATTCCTGAAAACACAATTATTAGGAGGCTGGTAATAAGGCTTTTGAAACAACCACAGGCTAATTAATTGGAAAATGTTAAATAGGATAGCCAAATTCCTTGAAAAACATATCTTACAAAACAGAAAATGCAAATATTGGAACAGAACTGAAATTTGTAAAATAATTACTTTTCCTATACCAAAAAAAGGCAGCTCGGAGTCAAAGGTGAATTCTCAAAACACTCAAGAAAATAACTTTCATATAATATCAAGCAGTCTCTCTTCCAAATGAAGAAGGAGCACTAACATCCTTTGAAATGGTGATAGAATTCATCTACCTCTATCTTAGCAACAATATATTAGGAAAAAGAAAGAAAAATTTCAGTGAGACAAGATTAGGCAGGAAGCATCTAAGGATACTTCAGGAAAGAAATAAATAGATTCTGTAAATGGAGATTGCCCTTTAGTTTCCCGGCCACCCAGACCCGAATAATCACACGAAAGTATATAATTACCACATTGTTTAGCTGGTGGCTTGGGCGTATTTCTAGCTAGTTCTTATATCTTAAACTAACCCACTTCTACTAATCTGTGTATCTCTCTGAGGCTGTGGCCTACAGGTAAGGTTCTAGCATCGTTCTCCTTTGGCAGATACATGGCTCCGGCCTAACTCTGCCTTCTTTCTCCCTGCCTTCAGTTTTGTTTTCCTGCCTATCTATATTTTGCATGGCCATAGGCCAAAGCAGCTTCTTTATTAACCAATGGTAATAAAACATATTCATAGCATACAGAGGAGAATCCCACATCAGGATTCATATTCTGCTAACTATTATTCAGCCATGATCCCTGACAACAAAGTCAATACATACACATTAATTTTATTTAAATATAATGAAATTGAAAATGAGAAAATGGTATTAAGGTGAAAAGATCCACAATATGACAAAAACAAAGCCTGAAAAAAGTTGATAAAATACAAGACATATATTTACAGAAAATGCACACTATTAAGAGGCAACAAAAAATATACTGGTTTAATTATCACATCCACAATACAAACCTACCAGTCAAAGGTGTGCCCCCTTGTGCAATACTACTCTAATGGGAGATATCAACTTCTCTCTAAGATACAAATGTTTATAGTCAGAGACAAACATCTCCTCAGCCTTATTCAGAGCTTTTCTTCTAATACAGTACAGAAACTCCTGGCTATACCAAAGTCCTGGTGATAAACAATAGATGACTGCTCAGCCCTAAACAAGACATTTATACTATCCCCTCTAAGGCTCAGAGAACACTTTGGTAGAAGGGGTAGAAAGAACCCAATAGCCAGAAGACGGAGAAATCAGCTGTAAGACACAAGCTCATTGATCAATGAACCACCGAGCTGGTTTTATCACATAGCTCCGTAGTACAACTTGGGATCTGAAATGGGGCTACTTCCAGCATATTTTGTAATTTAGGATTATTTTGATTATCCTGACTCTTGTGTTTCATATGAAAATTAAAAATATTTTTTGGTTTCTGTGGAAAATTGCATTGGAGTTGTATGATGTTTGCATTGAACCTGTAAGTTGCCTTTGGTAGAAGGATCATTTTCACACTATTAATACTACCAGATGGTGAACAAGGGCAGTCTTTCCACATTCTGTGGTCTCTGATTTTCTTTTACAACATCTTAAAATTATCATTGTACAAGTCTTTCACTTCTTTGGTTAAAATTATCCCAAGATTTTTGAAGTGATTTTTCCCCTGATTTCTTCTTGATATAGTTGTTCCTGATAGGGGGAGGCTACTAGTTTTTGTAGGTTTATTTTTTATCCTGTTAGTGTGATGATGTTATCAGCTTCACAAATTTTCTGGTGCATTTTTTAGGTATTTTATGCATAGATCATACTAAATGCAAATAAGGATTCTTGGAACTCTTCCTTTCCTATTTGTGCCCTCTTTATCTCTGTAACTTCTCTTATTGCCCTAGCTAAGACTCTAAGCACTATACTTACCTAAAGGGGAGAGCTGGACATTCTTATCTTGTTCCTGATTATAGTGGAAATTCCTTTGGTTTTTCTCCATTTAACATTTAAGTATTATCTGTATACTGCATGTGCTATGTTGAGATAATGTACCCCATATCCCAAGTCTATGGGAATTTTATCATAAAGGAATGTTGGATTCTAGGAGATTCATACAGAGGACTTCTGTGAATACAGAGATGAGATGATCATGTAGTGTCTGTCCTTGAGTCTATGTGGTTGATTACATTTATTGATTTGTATATACTGGACCTTCTCTGTATCTCTGGGATGAAGCTAACTTGATAATGGTAGATACTCTTGTTGATGTGTTCTGTTTGTTAGCATTTTATTAAAAATATCTGCATCTATGTTCATCAGCTACTATCACATAATTTTGGGGGTTTGTGGAGACATAGTTGGTTTTAGTGTAGAGTGATTCTGGCTTTTTAACTGTTCCTTGTAAATGCCCCTTGCTTTTCTAATTACAGAATGAATTAAAAAATATTGGTGTTGGTTCTTACTTCAAGGTCTGGTAGAACTTGGTTGAATCCATCTAGCCCCTGGACATTTGTTTTTGTTTTGTTTTTGTTTTTGTTTTTATTTTTTGAGACAGGGTTTCTCTGTATAGCTTTGGAGCCTGCCCTGGAACTCACTCTGTATACCATCCTGGCCTTGAACTCACAGAGATTCCCCTGTCTCTGCCTCCTGCATGTTGGGATTAAAAGCATGAACCACCATTGCCAGGTGGCTCTGGACATTTTTAAACTGGGAGACTTTAATAATTGCTTCTGTCTCATTGCATGTCATGGATCTATTTAAAATATTTATTTACATAAACATCCATATGACCTTTAGTGATGGACCACAGACATCAATACAGACCCTGCCTGCAGTAGGACCATGAACCCAGGCATGGCCCTCAGTGGCATATCATCATGACCTCAGGTAGCAGAGCAGGCCACTCAAGTCCACTCAGATAAGAATGATCCCCAGTGGCCACATGACTCACAGACATCAACATAAGTTCAGGCTACAACACAGACCACATGAACATTTGCATGGCCTTCAGTGGAAATGTGGGTGACAGACATCAACACAGACCCCAGCTGCAGCAGGACCATGGACTCATGGTGATGTCATGAACATGATATCATGGCCTGCTGGGGGCTGTTCTGATCTTAGTGACCCGCACTGCCATCTGAGGTCATATTGATGTCTTGTGCTCCAGGCTGCCTCCAAGGGTCTTGTCTGGTTCCATGGTTACAGTGGAAGCCCATTATCCTTGCTCCCACTGACTGTGAATAATGAGGAGGCTACTTTTGCTGTGATATACATGACTGTGGATGCACAGTTGAGAGTGAGGCACATGGAAGACTTCTATGACAAACGCTTACCCTCACTCCACTTCCTCCTCCCCACTCCATCCCTCCCCCCAC
>LOJH01059965.1:0-11191 GCA_001685095.1 Ellobius talpinus
TCTCTCTCATCTCCCAATGCTGTCTAACCTTTTTTCATCATGAAATTTAGCTTAAATATCCAGGTCAAGATTCTTCCCTGTTCAGGCTCAGTTTATGTAACAGAGGACCACATCTGCCATGAACCCAGCAATTCATTTCTGTACAGGCTTTAAAGTGGTCTTGCAAGCTGGATTGTGGTGACCTCCAAGAATCTTCAACGTAAGTTTAGTCTGGAAATATTAGGCATTTTTGTCCCAGATTTTCCTTGAGAAAAAAATGACACATGCATTATAAAGCAAGAGTACCACCCACATGCTGATTCTATGTTCAACCAATTCAACCAACACAATGTCAATAGTAACACAGCCACACACACACACACACACACACACACACACACACATACACAAATAGCACATCATCAGAAGGGCCATAACCAGAGCTATTTTGCTGGTCTCTAGTGGGATAGCATAAATGTGAACACTTCTCAAGAGGAACATAACTGATTTCAGGGAGTGCCACTCCCATGTTGACTGCATATTTATTAATACACCTCCTGAAATGTGTTGTTTAATAATCAATATGAGGAGTGGGAGGATATCTCAGGCAATACAGCAATTGCTAAGCAAGCATCCAAGATTCCTGGGATCTACATAAAAGGCAGTTATGGTAGCCTGCATATGTAATTCCAGCACTGAGGGTGAGCAAACCAACAGGTCACTGGGGCTCAATGACCACCAATCAGTCTAACCAAACAGTAGGTTCTAAAGCCAGTGAGAGTCTGTCTCAAAAGTTAATATTAAAGGAGACATCCAATGTCAACCTTAAGAGAGACACATTTGCACAAGTGTCATGTACCCACCAGGCAGGCATACACACATACACAAATAAATGAATGAAGTGTGTGTGTGTGTGTAAAATAGTCAATTGATGTCACCTCACCATGCTTCTATTCCCACTCATATATAACTGTGGAAATAAATAATGAAAGCATGGTGGTATCACTTCATTGATATTTTTGAAACATCTCTCAGTGTAACTCTGTCTGGCTTCAATATCATCCTCTTGACTCTGCTTTCCAAGTGTTAAGACTACTGGCACATATCACCATTCCAAGCACTATTACTTTTTCAGACCATAATTTTCTCTTTTGATCTCATTTGTAGTCTTTTGGGGAGGGTGCTATAGCTTGAACCGATGGCTTCAAACAGACTGCTAGACATGTGAGCCGCCATTGAGAGTTATGCCCTGCTCTCCTTCTCTTCTTAGCAGATGCTACCAACCCCACAACAGAGTTTTAAGGGACTCACTAAGACACCTCACTTCCTCCTGGTCACTGATTGATTGGCTCCAAAATAGACACCTGAACCAAGCAAAACTGACTACTGGGAATATTCCCAGAATTCCTCTGCTGCTGCTGCTGCTGCTGCCAAGACAGGAAGTTCTTGTTTCTAAGGTCACTAAGTCAAGGACCATCTCTAGGTATGTTATTCTTGCCCTTACCTCCCACACCCCCATGCAAAGAGCCGGACTGGCAAGAAAGAGAATTGAGCTGGTAGAGATAAGGCAGGTATATGTAAATGAGAGGAAAGGAAAACAGAAGGCAGGAGGAAGGGAGGGCTGTTGGCTGTTGTGGAATATTCCTTTACGCTGTGTGAAGATATGTTACTGTGACTGGTTTAATAAAATGCTAAACAGCCAATGGCTAGGCAAGATTTTCAGGATAGGGAAGAAGATGAAGTTGCCAGCAAGACGGATCGAAGCAGCTTGAGCAGTACAGAGTGAAGGTAAATGAGCCATGTAAAAGAACATGATTTAAAAGTCATGGGTTAATTTAAGTTATAAGACCTAGCTAGGAACAAGCCTAAGTTATCAGTTAAGCTTTCATAATTAATAAGTCTGTGTGTTATGATTTGGGAACTGACTGGCATTACAGGCAAAAATCCACTTTCTAATGATGCCCATTATAGAGCACACATTTCCACATAAGGGTAGGAAACTGCCCTTGTCAGGCTGCTGACAATAAGCTGTCCACACTAGACAAACAAGACACACAAAAAAGTGACAAATTTGTCAAGACAAGGCAGGACAGTCCTTCAAAATTCCTGTTTCATAAGAGTCTGCCACCTATTCTAGGCCTATAAGCTGAAGATTGGATGCCACAACATTGCAGAAGAACCTTGGATGACTGTCTTGGCAGCCAGATGTCTGTCATTTCTATAGGTTTGGAAGTGGCTTATACTTCATGCACTTCCTGTTTACTCAGGTAAAATATCCTTCTGGGGTCTTTGAAGGAGTTGAAGATTAGGTAGTTACAGTTACAATTTTGCTTAGTTATAATAGAAGGTAAATTAGGTACAGAGCTTTGGACTCATCAAGATAGAATAAATTATGGAGTACTTTCTCCACATATGCCTATGATCTCCATGCTGATGGCTAACTGTTATTCTCATACTAATATCACATTCTCAGAGGTATTCTAGGATTCTCCCAAGTCTTGAATACTGCGAACCGTCTGCTTTCTTGTTGATGTTTCCATCAACAGGCATATTATGGTGCATGCTTGCATTCCCAGAAGGCAAGAGGTAGAAGGAGGATTGTCTAAATTCAAGGCTGATCTGGCTACATGCTAAACTCAAGGTCAGCCTGATACATGAAGCAAAACTCTGTCTTAAAAGGGCATATAATATCTTATAATATCTATCTGCTCCTGTCTAGGAAAACAGTTCTGGGCAAAGAACCACGGGGAAAACATTATCTGGGCAATAAAAACCTCTTCTCTTATGAAGTCTTCCTTTTGCTGGGTCAAAGACATCCTCTTTTACCAACAGAAGCCTGCTAAATATCCAGAAGCTATGCCTTGCTTTTAAATTACTCTCTATTCAATACACAGGCCTTAGTCTTAGAATAATTTTAAGCACTTTAATATATTCTTAGATTACTGAGTGTAGAGATACAATTATTCTTACATCAAATCCATTGACTTACTTAGTAGTTCATCTACACTATCTTCTTTCCCTCACATCAACTATTAGGGCAAATAAATATTGCTTTGAGACTCTCTTGGAATCGCTGAGTTGTAGGATACCTAAGGAAGAGCTGCATCATGCAGGTGGCAGTCTAATAATAATTCTCAACTGTTATAAGCATCACTTTAGAGATGTATATCAAACCCCACTATCTACCAAAATAGCAGTAAAGGAACCTGCTTAGATCCAAGAGCAAAACGACAACAAAAAGAAGTTAATGCTAATAGATTTTAGAAGCCAAAGAACAGAAAGATGGGGGTGACTTAGCCCCCTCAGAAAGCAAGCAGTGAGGAAAGCCAGAACTAAACAGATTATACCATAAAAGTCACCACACTTGGGGAACTGACAACATGAAATAACTCTTAAATGGGATGTGGAGCAGTCTAAAACAAAACAAAAACCCCGAAAGCATTGTCGAAACATGTGATTTAAATCTAACAGATGGGAAGCAGAGCGGTGAAGTGTTGTCTTTTGGACGTAACATGGATATTGCAGGCCTCAGTTCACAACAGCTGTGCTTTCCCGCACAGGACTTGCACCAGATCAATCCAATCAACATCCCAGCTTGGATGGCAGCTGGGTCACCCCTATCCGTGGAGCTGTTGGCATTGGATGGATGCTGAGAAAGGGAGACTCAGCTCATCTTTGGGGATGTGGCTACAGTAGACTGCTTAGGCCCTGGTAGATGGCCACACAGCCTTGTGTATATGGGCAGCACTAATTGGACTATGGGATGTTAATAACAAAACTTAGAAATAAAAAGAGGACACAAAGATGGGATACAGACGGGATGAGGGCACAAAGGGGACTTAGAGGGACAAGATCAATACACATTGTATAAGGAATATATATCTCCAAGAGTTAAAAAATGTTCATTAAAATAAGAGCCATCAAGCTCCCCCTTCCCCACCTTACTGCTGGAGAACACTGAGGATTGCTCTCTGGAGAGAACAAGGGCAATGGGACTGTATTTGCTACGTTTAGGTAGGCCATGACTGAAATCCTGAAAGAACAACTTGAGGAGAGGAAAGTCTGTGTTTTGTCTCTGAGTGCCATTCATTTCCATGATGACTTGCTAGAACCTCCCAGGGACAGGAGCATGAACAGAAGGAAGCTGTTTACCTCATGGTGGACAGAAAGCAGCATGAAGGAGAGACTGAGGACCAGTATAATGTTCAAAGGAACGCCCCCAGTGACCCACTTCCTTCAATAAGGCCCTACTTCCTAGTTCCCAGTTATAGCACCATTTGGGGACCAAGTATCCAACGTATGAGTGTAGGGGGAACATTTTATGTTCAAATCATAACAGAGAGCATTCTGGAAATAAAGAGATTAAGTGAATGTGTACAAAGTACAAGAGACTCGTCTGAGCCTTCTCTCTCAGCTCTTAATGTATTGATAGCCAGGGTTATACTCCTCAGAAGACAGGCACTCCAGAGGTAGAGGCAAGAGAATCTCTGAGTTCAAGACCAGCTTGGTCTACATAAGGAGCTCCAAAATCACACAGAGAGACTCTGTTTCAAGAAGAAGAAGAGAAGGAGGAGGAAGAAGAATAGAAAGAAGGAAGAAGGAAAGAAAGAAAAAGGAAAAAAAGAGAGAACGTCTCAATGACCCACTTGGTCCTCTGCTAATGCAGGATTTGTATTTGCAGAGTCAACTATCACAGACGAAAAACTGAATTAGAAACATACAGACTTGTTATTCTTGTCATTATACCCTGCCCAATCCAGTGTAACAGCTATGTACATAGTCTGGGCATTGTGTTAGATCAGAAGTAATCTAGAGATTAGGTACACAAGTGTACAAGGAACTGTGCATAGGTCATAGGGTTTCTGCTGTTTACTCGAAGGTCTTTGAGCATCTGTGATTTGGGGTATCCATGGTGACACAGGACCATTGAATAACAAGGTAAAGGACAGATAAGAACCAGTCTACAATGTGAAGGTCAGATAAAAACCAGTCTCCAAGTGTTAATCCTCTGACGTTTTTGCCCTTAAAACTAACCAACACACATTTTGTGTGTGTGTACATGTGTGCATGTGTGCATGTGTAGGTTTGGTTTGCTTGTTTGTTTGTTGTTTATTTATGACAGGTCCTTAATAAATAGCCAAGGCAGCTCCCCCTGCCTTCACCTCCCTAGTGACTGGATTACAGTCAGGCACCATCACGGCTGACACACTGATGCTCCCTGTAAAGGTTTTGAGTTTCTTATGATCTCCTACTACTATATGAAAGTTCCTGATGCAAGGAACGTGCCAACATGTGAGGCCCTGAAGGTCCCGCGTCTTCTGGGATTGCAATCTGCTTTTCCGTTGATTTCCAAGGATGACAGACACTTGAAACACGTGTCAAAAGGACATGGGGAGCAAGGACAGAACAGAAAGGAAACAAACAACGCTACCAGTTGACATCTTGCCAAAAGTGATCTTCTTTTTTCCTAGTATAATGAAATGTTATTTAAAACTAAACAAAGAATAGATTACATAGCTTTATGGGCCACAGACATATACAAATTTCTAAATGTGGTGAATTCTCAACTACTAGATTTCTGACAGAAAATCTACGAGAAATCCCAAAGTTGCTACTCAGATACCTTACTCTTATTCATAGATAGAAGTGCCTACATGAAAAAAACAGAGGGATATGTGTTTGGCCAAATGAAATAAGTTTGAACATATATTAGGAAAAGAACATTCACACTGATCGCAAGAGAAGTTTAGTGCGAAAGCATCATTACAGAGCCATGGAAACGAGAGAAATCTGTCTTAAATAAGGCGATACCGAAGTTCAGGAAAAGTGATGTGGGCTGGAAAGTCATTCAGCTGTAAATCTGTAACTGTTACAGTGCTGTAGGAAGAATGGCACCTTTCTAAAGCTCGGTGTCCAAAAGGTCAGGAAAACCCACAGGAAAACCAAAGCAGGAGTGGTACATGATCAAGCTGAACTTCAAAACTGTTCTGTGCCAGTGACTCCCGTGAACAGTCTACCATATCTGCTTCTAAATAAAATTAGATAAACACACACATAAACACACATAAACACATACATACACATACACACATGCATAAACACACACATAAACACACATATACACATATAAACACACACATACACACATACATAAACACACACATACCTACACACATACATAAACACACACACATATGCACTCACACATATATATGCACACACATACATACACACATACACACAAATGCACATACACACATACAGACAGACACACACACATATAAATACACACACATAAACACACATACATACACACACATATTTTTACCTCTGTAATTTTTTTCAAAATATTTGAGAGGTAGATATTTTGCCTCATGAGGGCAAAGTTTTCAAACAAAAGGAATTATGTACTTACAAATTGTATCACAGTAAGCAAAGCAACATCTTTTCAAATAACCCCAGGATATTCCAATGTTTCAGTTTGCCAAAAGTGATCTGAATACCCTCAGGGAGAGAGGTAGGGGCAGAGGGCTACAGAGTGGCAATCTCAGCACTTAGGGAGTGGGGGCAAGAGGGATGTGAGTTCCAGGCTAGGCTGAACTACATAATAAGACCTTGCTTCAAGAAAGGGAAGGGAAGAGTAAAGCTAGGCAGGGAGGGAAGGAAGGAAGGAGAAATGGTGGAGAGGGAAAGGAGAAAAAAGAAAACAAATCTCCAGAGAATAGCAAAGAAAAAAATGAGAGTCAGCTGTAGTCTGGAAGGAGCAGCACAGTGCTTGTGGAGTGGAGGCAGGGCGATAGAGTTTTGGGGCAATCTGGGCTAAGAAATCCTCTCTGGGGGAACCAAAAAAAAATCTTAAGAGGAGAGTATTTTAAAAAAGCCTTTAGAAACTAAAAGTTAAAACAAAGAAAAACTCCAGAGAATATTGCAAAGTCTCATTGAGATTAGTAACCCCAAAAGAAAAGCGAAGTGAGGGCAGAAAGAAGATGAAGATCTACACCAAGCTAGAGGACTTCTCCGTGACGCCACCATCCATACAACACAAGTTCCAAAATGAGACAAATGCATGGACAGATTGCTCACATAACAGCCGTGGAGATTGCCCCGAACTGCAAGACAAGGGCTCCCTAACCAGACGTCTGTGTGCCTAACCCGGCAGATGGTACAGTCCAACGCCACTGGGAAACTACAAACCATTGACACCTGAAACAGACCCTGCAATTTTCCAAAGAGAAAAATAAGTACACATTTTACACAAAGAATCAACGGTCAGCATGATGTTGAGCTTCTTAGACAAAATATTGGAAGAAATAAACAAAAAAATAAATACATTCCATTAAGATCAAGGCATCCTGATGTACACACAGGGCCCCCGGCTCTTGGAGATATGGTGGGAACTCAAAAGAAGCCTGGGCAACATAGTATGCCAATCCAAAAAAAAAAGAGGAAAGAAGTGTTAAAAATTCTCCAGGAATGTGATTCCCATCCCAGAAAACCATTTGTGAGAGGAGAGAAAGAAAACAAACAGAAAACAAAAACAAAACACTAAATATGGAGGAAGGAGAAGATGCTTTCAAACTTCCCCGTGACAGAGTAGTCATAGTCCTGGATGTATGGACAGGGCTATGTACGCCCTGAGCCATGGGCTGAGAGATTTTTCTCATTGTGCTATCATCATCCATTATCATTACACAAACATGAGCTCCAGGAGGCCGCTGCCAGCATGACATGGCCTAGGATTTTACAGTAAACCCGCTTGTACAAGTAGAAAAACAAAAATATTTCAAAATAATGATTTAGATATAGGGGGCCGGGGAGATGGCTCAGGGAGTAACAGTGCTTGTTCTGCAACCATAAGGGCCCGAGCTTGAAGGCCACTCGGTCTAGCCAAGCCAGAAAGATGCGATCCCATGAGAAGAGACCCCACCTCAAGGCAGCAATGAGAACTAAAGAGGAATCCACATGACATACACTCCGAACTCTGCACATTTGCACACACATGCACATGCTCATGCACACACATATGCACCCATATAAACACATGCACTCCACACACGCACATGATGCAGAACTCACACGTAACCCGAAATGGCCTTGAGCTCATTGTCTCTCAAATGCTACACTCAGAGGCAGGGGTCAATGCATTTTATTCCATTTATCTTTTGAACAAATGACAAAATTATGACGATTTAGTATTTTAATTGGTTTTACTTTCTAGTCTAGGAACAGGTGACACTTCGTTCCCTGAAGTAAATAAATGTTCCATCCATGAAGAAGAGGTGGTTGACAAGAGAAGAGGGTTAGGGGAAAGACAAAAAAAAAAACTGGCTATTTTGAAACTACTTCCCCTGTAGGATGAGCCCAGGGAGCCAGAACAATAGAAAGGTAAGGTTCTGTTAGCATCAGGTTACTGTTTTGCCTTTTTATCTTACTGCAAAGGGAACTTGATTATCCCAGCTACTGAAAGTGCCCTACTGGGAAAGTCTATGAAATCTCACTAATCCTGGCTTCTCAGAAGGTTAGATAAATAGCTTAGTTCCAGTTGGTAACACGGATCTTTAGCGTGAGTGACTCCATTTTGATTTTTAGCCTATTCTTTGAGGCTAGTGCAGGAGGTTACTCAAGAACAATGGCCTTCTTTGGCTTTTATGTAACAACTTTAACTTTTAACTCCTAGGGTTGATTCCTGTGCAAGTTCCTGTCATCAACTTAGTCATAAATAGTTCCTGGCATCAAGTAGCTGTTAAGCAAGGCTTAGGTTTTTGAATGAATGTACAAATAAATTTTAATAAGGAATTTATTCTCGTTCATCATAAGACTTAGAATAGAATATTTTCACCTCCCTTTGAGGTCTTGAGTACACTTCACTACCTGGAAGTCAAACAACTTTCAATGTCTTTCTTACATTCTTCTTATTATATATTTATGAAAATTTTGCTTTAACTTTCCTTTCGGCATCATCTAAAACAAATGGAAAGGGGGACTGGAGAGATAACTCAGCAGTGAAGAGCACTTGTTGCTCTTCCCAGGGACCTGAATTTAAGGCCCAACACACAGGCCGGGTGGCTCAGAAGCACCTGCAACTCCAGCTCCAGGGTGTGCAATACTCTTTTCTGACCTTCGGGGCACCCACATTTACAGGGTACACATGCAAACACATTTTTAAAAATCTGAAGAAAAAACTTAAAAGTTTAAAAAACTTATTAATAGGGCTGGGGTGCTTGACTCAGTACTGAAGTGCTTATGTGTTAAACTTGTTAGCGTTTCTGGATTTGTTCATACACAACAGAAAGAAAGAAAACGTGAGTAAGACCCCACATAGGGTGGCGGAAACAAGGCCTTGAGTTCAAACCCCAGCACAACAGGAAAGAGTAGGGGGAAGCCAGAGAAATGATTAATATATTTTAATGTAAGATACCAACTTCTCCCATTCTTAGAGAAAGGATAAAATGAATACTTTTAATGAGGTTGGGAGGGCGAGGTTATTTATTTCAGCTGGTTTGATGCACCAATCAGAGATAACACATCTGGCCTGACCTCCACAGGGGGAGATTGAGAGGGGCTGGGGGTTGGCTGGGAGACAAGAGAGAGAAATTAGGAACACAGAGACAGTCCCCACCCTGGGTCCCCTTGCATAGTTTCTTCAGTTGGACTGGAATGCTATAAATTTCTAGTCACACCCAGGTTCCAGCGCAAGCACAAAAACATATTCCATGGCCAAATCCGAGGTATTTTTGTTTCATCTACCACTGGAGACAATGCCCTGATCTTCTTCTTCCCGTTGGAGCAGATAAGCAGGAATCAAGAGTGTAGTCATTAACTGGAGACAAGAGAAGAGATTTACAAGAAGTGGCCCAGCATCACAATGGACCAGGGAACTGGTTTCTATCACATCTCCAGGGAATCTGTCTTAAGCAAGAGCAAGCAACTGCTCACCTCCACTTCACTGTGAGGTGAGAACAGCTTGTCCTTCCTTCTTCCAAACACGCTGCAAAACCCAGAAAGATAACATCTCCAAACTTGAGAAAATGACAGCACCAAAACAGGATATTATCAGTACACTCTCCTGCAGCACACATTGTCTTCAGCCATGGTACAAATAAAATTCTTCTGCAACAGACCCTACCCGGATCTGAAAAGCCAAGGAATGCCTATCGGCTTTGTAACTCTTTCAGAAAGAGGTTGAGAAGGTAAAATTTGGATCTTCTACTGTGTGTGCTCACTGGATTTCAATGAACATTATACTTATTCAAGTGAACACACTGTTTGGTGAAAACATTACTGGCCCGCGAGGAGCAGGCTTAGAACTTGAGTTTGGCGTGTGTGAGACCCTGGGTTCCCTCCCTAGCGATTTCACCAAAGAACTCTCTCCCCAGCCCTGACAAATCATTCTGCAAGGATAGAACTCTTTACAAACGATGTTCAAATGTTCTCTAAGGTTTGAATAAATAAACTTTAACAGCTTTAAGGGCTCTTGTCTTCAACTTCTCTTGTTCATTTTTAAGTTTCAAGACCAATAGTGTCTCTCCTCTTTTCTCTCTGTCTCTCTCACCTATCTCTCTGTCTCTGTCTCTCTATCTTTGTGTATCTCTGTCATTATGTGTCTTGCTCTCTGTGTCTGTCTCCCTCTCTCTGTGTCTCTGTGTCTCTTGTCTCTTTGTCTCTATTCCCCTTCCTATCCCTACTTTATTGAGTCTGTGGTACTATGGATTGAACCCAGGTGTTGTTCATACTGGGCAATCACTTTCCCACTGAGCTTAATCCCCAGCCTTCTTTCTTCTTTTTCGTTTGGTTTTATTTTGGTTTTCTGAGACAGGGTCTCACTCTGTAGCCCAGGCTGGCCACAGCAAAGCAATCGTACCTCAAACATCCCACATGCTAGTATTATTAATATATGCCACTGTGACCTGCTGCCATGGATGTCTTTTAATGATTCTTTTAAAATATGTAATTAAAGGCTAAATATGACAATATGGCTCTTAGTTCATAGGATAAAGGACTTACTGGCTAGGACATTGGACATAAGAAATTGAATTTGGAGGAGAAGGAGAAATTGAAATTATAAAGGGCAGGTGTGGTGGCTTACACTTGTAATCCCATCACTCAGGAAGCATATGTGTGAGAATTATGAAGCTCTGAGGCCAGTTTGTGCTAAATAGTGAGACTGCATCAAGAAAGGAAGGAAGGAAGGAAGGAAGGAAGGAAGGAAGGA
>LOJH01059966.1:0-11191 GCA_001685095.1 Ellobius talpinus
GCATAACCAAATGCCAAATCCCTAAGAACAGGCTTTCCACTTTCAGGGTCAAAGAAATTTTCTCGACAATAATTTTGTATTATAAGCACACATGCTTAATGCTAAGTACTATTTTCCATTTTCTTCAATATTTTTCTAAACAAGAAAACTTTAAAGTTTCTTTCAGATTTAATTGCAGTTACTTATAGTCTCAAACTAATGACTAGAAGTTTTTCAAAAACCAAAGGTCTTTCTAGCTTCATGCACATCATCCTATATTGCTCTATTCAATCTATAGTTCAGAAAACCAAAACCACAGAATTAATCAGGACACGTTTGTTTCCATTCTCTATGGTGCCCTTTTTTAACTTTTAATTATAAAGAGAAAATTATGAAAATAAAATAAAAAACCCACATTGCCCAAGATATCAATGATCTGAAAACAGAGTCAAATCACTGAAACCATTTTCATAAACTATATAAATGTGGAGAAGAAAAGAGTCAACAGCAGAATGAAATCGCAGACAGCCCTCTGAGATCAGGGCAGCAAATTTGCCATGCATCTCCACAAGTCATTTAATATTTTCATTAAAAAGGAAAAACTTAACAGGAGTTTCAATTATGTCCATTATGCTCAGGAGACCAACTTTAAAAGTAGGGCAACAGATACTGACTAATGATGAAAGAAAATGATTTTCATATTAATTGTGCAATGTTAAAGCCAGGCAGAAACGCATAAGAACATTTAAACTGCTGAGGATCTGCTTATAAGTTCCTACGTTCAAGTTTGGAAACCTCTTATGTAGAATATTTTTTAAGTAATATAATGATGACAAAATGGCTCAAAAGTAACAAACAGCAGAAGCTATCTTCAGATTATTGTGTTTTCTAAAGAGAAGACATGCTTTCCTGTTAACACACAGCTCTCTCACACCAATGAAAGTAATTTACTTATAAAACACAATCCATCAACAGGAATTATTATGTTAGTATCTAATCATACATATTATTTTTGAAGAATGTAGAAAATGATACATCCTTATGGGTCCTAATGAGAGTTTCCTCTGAGAAAAACATTCTTCTCATTAAGTAGGATGCATTTGCTTAAAGTGACTTTCATGTCAGAAGTATTTTCACGTCAAATGATTGATTCATTGCTGTATGTGTTCATTGCTGCATGTTCTCTATGTCCCAGAATCAACAGTAAGCCTTGATTTGAGCAAAAGAAGAACAATGTGGAATTTATTAGTGGATTGAAGTCTTAGAAATTAGAGAACATTGACCATTTTGCCCCAGACTTTTTACATCACAGCCAAGGACTGGGATCAAATGGCAGACAATGCAACCAGGCTTTAACAAATGCCTCATACTGAGAGTCATGTTTATTTCTAAACAGAGCTGCCTACAGCAGGCCCACTTACCCATACTGACTCTCATTTATCAACTATGGATTTGATTTTTTTATTTGATTTTTTGTTTGACTTGTCAAACATGTAGATATTTGAATATATATTACATTTATACATAAATGCATATATAAAACAACTCAAAAATGATCATAAACATGAGAAATAGTCTATAAAAGTTCATTTTATAAGTGTCTTTACTTATTTGATGTTATATTTATTACTTAACCATTATGATTTGGCAGTATAGAGTGAGTGTGCTGAAAACTATTTTACAAACGATTTACAATTTTTTATATTTAGAATTTTTATTATCTCAGGACATTAAGGTATCTTGAAGCAAAGTTTTGCTTCTACAATATAATTTGAAGTCTACTCTACAAAAGTAATATCAGCTCTGTGACAAAACTGTACATTTATATATTTATAGGAATCAAGTAATGAAAGTTGTTCCAGACAGACATACTCGACTGCCATGTTTAATAAACTGACTTCACAGTAAATGTCACCTGTATAAAATATCTTAAGACAGGAATTTTATTTTTAAAAATTACATCATAATCTCAATTCTGAGGTAAAACCTTTTAGAAATGATTGATTTCTTGGATGATTCCTTCGAATGAGTAAACTAAATGCATATTATGATTAAGAAATAAAAGTATTTGGATAAAGTAATTGATATTTATTTTAGTTCTAACAATAATGAATTGTGTGACCTTATATAATGTTCATTTTTACATATCCATCACCTTCTGGCAAAGTCAAATAAAGCAAACCTCACCTGTGTGGTTGCTGGACAGGTGAAAACTGTCTCGAATATGGAACATGTCATACATGGCCTTGCATGTAATATTCAACAAATGTCTGTTTTAAAAATTATTCTCAATCTGAGAGAGTAGAATCAAAAATAGATAAATACATAAAATAAACCTGGTATCTTTGAGAAAAAAGGACAACAAAAATATGAAAAGAAAAATACAAAGAGAAAGAAGGTGTGGATCTAAGTGGATGGGAAAGGTATGGGTTCCTGAGGAGAGTTGGAGGGGATGAAACCATGATCAGTATATACTGTATAAAACAATTATTTCTAATAAAAATGATGATTTTTATGACTGTGATAATGCTTTAATGGTTTTGTAATGGATATATTTTAGATTTAAATTAATAAATATTTAGCGTTATTAAAAAAGAATTATTTGAAATTATATATAGCAATAAGAAAATGAAATTATAGAGAAAAGAAATGAACCCTTAACAGGCTAATTTAGCCTTTTCACATAAGAAACTTATTGTTGCCTGAGCTGTGAACACTGATTAAAAGAACAGAAACTCAAGATGATCATTCCTGAATCCTGATTTGCTGGAAGAGGCAAAGGACATGGAATGATGAAGAACTGAAGTCTTCAAATAAATACACTATTTGTGCTTCAGCTAGATGTTTTTTTTTCACAAGAGTACTTCTCTAGAGAGGTTCCTCAGTGTTCAAAAGCACTTGTTGTTCTTCTAGAGAACCTTCGTTCAATTTCCAACACCCACATTACAACTCACAACCATCTTTAACCCCAGTACCAAGGATTCTAGTGCCCTTTTATGGTCTTCAAGGGTATTGTACACACATGGTACATAGATCAAATATACACAGTTGGGAAAAGACTCATGTACATGAAATAAAAATAGCTAAAATCTCAAAAATTAAACATACATATATAATATTCATATGTATATACTTGATATATAGCTATGTGGCAATTTAAAAGTTTGTGTTTGGGCTTTTTTTAACAGATTAAACACATGCATTTAAGGGGGAAAAGCCATAAGTTTGTGGGTCACAGGAACTGTCATGAGTTTCAATATTCTAGCATTTGGTTTTGAAAGTATGTTATAAATATTTGAGCTGGGGCATCATGAAATAAAAATCACAGAGGTGGTTTGCATACCCATGTGAAAGTCTTAAATTATTCATTGTGCGCATTATGTTTCTAATTTGTACCTGTAAGAAGTCATGTGTAAACTCAGTACATATGACTTTAGTTTACTTTCTAGGCATTCCCATGCCCTATATTAAGGTAGTCAGAAATACTGCTCTCTTCTTATCTGTTTATGCATTCTCTGCTCAGCTTCTTTAATCCATATGTCATGGTAGTTTCATTACCCTCAATTCATTCATGTATTAAATACCTTCTTCCAATAACACTTCAACTTTGATTCTTTGAGAATTACAGACTTGAGGTGCTTAGATAACTCAGTTGGGAGAGCTTTTGAAGAATTACAAAGTTATTTCCTTAATTTGTAGGATGGTACCCTAAGGGATAATTCTCTGAAATGTATAATATTCCTCAAGACAACGAGATAAGTTTTCATTTCATCATTGTTATTTCATATAGCTAACGTAGGTTTTTGATAAGTGTCATATAGTGTCATGATACACAGTATAACCATCATTGTAGACAGATTCAGATGCTAAGACTAGAAAGAATGAATGTGAAGATGCATTTAGGGTGTTCTAGAAATCTCACATCTATAATGTTAGTCACTGGGCAAAAGAAGCTGGTGTTCAAAGCCTGAAAGGATACCTTCAATCTGCTGATGGCAGTTCCCAATTATCTGTGCAAAAATAGTAAAGGATATGGACCCAGAATCCTGTTAATAATATTCTTCTTCATCTCCACTGTCCATCAAATAACACACTCATATAATTTAAAAATTTAAACAATGGCTTATCTTAAACACACACAAAAATGAAAAAGAAAATCTACACAAAAGACACATGACCCAATTTGAAACAAAATAAGTGGACAGATTGTATAATCCACATATTTAAAATGAAAGGTGTGAAATGCTGAAGGTGAAAGTGTTAAAAAGAGATGGAGAGGAGAGATAGAGGAGACAGAGTAGTGTGGATTCATCACATTAAGGATGTGTGAAAAAGCTAGACTTAAAGAGTTCTGGAAGGTGCTACACATGCTGCAGGAGAATTGTAGTCATTGGTTTTATCCAACTGTGGTTGCTAAAAGCTACAATAGCAAACATCCTGGCAAGATATGCCCACTTGTGCAATAGTGGCATAAACATCATGGGAATAATTAACTGCTTACTGGTTTTATTTAGAGCCAAATCCATAATGTAAAATTTATTCCATTCCTGGCATTGGTGTTAGGGCAGAAAGTTGTGACTTAGTAGTTATATGCTCCAGGGGAGAATGTATTACTATCCCTCTACTAAATGAGTATAGCAAGAAACTGATTAATAATGATTTATTTTTGTAATGATATATTCATGCATCTATCAAACTTACTCAAGGAAATTTTTTTTAAAAGATGTCAATTATAATAATGACCCACAAAAGATCAAAGTACAGAATATAAGACACTGTGAACAGCTCAGTCCTCAATGAGATAGCTGTATCACAAATGCTCCTTCCAAGCTTCAGGAATAGGTAAAGTAGAAATATAAGAGTCAGAGGAGGTGGATGAATACAAGAAAACAACAAGAAGCTATTGTCAATTGATAACTGCTGGGAAAAGGTAAGTCAGTTTTCTCTAAGTGTGTTTCAACTGCTAGGTTGGCCAAACTCCAGAGGATGGCAAGACATTCCAGAGAATGTGGACAGCAATACTTTACTCAATGTGTTAGGGAAGAAATGGGATGCACAAAGTTGAGTAGCTAGGGAAGAGGGCATTGATCGAAGTTACTGGATTGGGGCAGGGAGATGAGTATGATCAAAACACACTATATATGAATTTCAAATACATAAAAACATTTAAAAGAAAAGTAAAATATTTAAGGAAAAACACTAGTTGGTGTGTTAATTTCAAATATAATTTAGCAAAAATATTGAATGGAAATTTCATCCTGCAAGGGCAATACTGCTCTCACAACACATAAATTGTTGAATAAAATTACAGTAAGTATTGAATATCTTATTATGGGATACTGGACACAGAGGCTCCAGAAATCTCAAAACAACACAAGGCATACTGTTGTCCTTGGTTATCTAACATAGTTACATATTAAGACTTTATGGCTGAAGTCATACCAACTTGACTGCAAGACATAGACAAGTCAATCTGAAACTGTCCTGGAAATAGTCATTGGTCGGCTAACCTCATTTCACAGAATAGAAGGAGCTATGCTAACCAACGGCAGCAGCAACAAAAAGAATAATGGTCTTTTCCAGTATAGGACCTTGCATTCTGAAATATGATCTACTAGGAAAGGTGTGACTCTTGGTGCGGAAGTGGCATTGCTGCTATTGTTTTGAAGGAAATTTATGCTTTGAACTCTAATTCTAGCCAAAAGTCTATGCCTGGGGAAGTCCTATGCCCTTAAGTATATCCTGATCCTAAATCTTTGTGGTAGCCTTTTAATATATTGATATAACTTAAGTATTAAGTTTGCACCTTTAAAAATGTAATTCACAGTAGGTTGGGTTTCTTCTAGTGGTTGATATTGATAATGAACTACTTTACCAGTGGTATACTGGATTTATAACACTGCAGAATATTAAACAACAATGTAGCATTTAACAATAAAGATGGCTTATTATTTTTAAATATACTTCAAGTGAATACAGACTAAATATTATGTATACAAGAAATAAAACCCCATTCGTATATAAGTACACTGGTCATATGAAATACAGCTTGATTACATTGACCCTATCTTAGTGATTAATAAGTATGTAAAGACACAGACACCATCACACCATCGCCTCCCTTCTCCTAAGTACATGTATCCACTGTGTT
Organism: Ellobius talpinus; assembly: GCA_001685095.1. Classification (NCBI taxonomy): domain Eukaryota; kingdom Metazoa; phylum Chordata; class Mammalia; order Rodentia; family Cricetidae; genus Ellobius; species Ellobius talpinus. The sequence goes on from LOJH01059966.1 coordinate 6,131, forward strand.
TTTCACTGCTGTTAAAAAGTAAAGCTTTGCTGAATAGTTGCTTTCCAAATCACAAACAAAGAAGTGGACAAGAAAGGGAGAGAAATACATGAAAGGACAGACAATGGTTTTCTGACTCCTTACATCAGGGAAGTTGTTCGAAATGTACATTCAGTGCCAATTGCTCATCGTCATGGGTAGCAGAGACACAGGCTGTCTTTGTAAACTCCTTTAGTTCTGAACCTGCTCCTGACACCAGTGTTCAAGTGAGTTTTGTAGCTTTGTTGCTTCCTGTTGCATTCCCCAGTGTCTGCAGTGACCATGCTTGACATTCCTGATGCAACAACATTGACACCTTCCCTGACTTTCAGGCATGGATTCAGCTATACTGAAGGAAAGTATCATGGCTGTAATTCACATCACTGCTGTCATCTCTGCTCTATGACCAGATGATGGGAAGGATTTCCCCCTGACTCTCCTTGAACACTGTCCGTCTTCTCCAAGTCAACCTTATTGTCCACACTAGAATATGTGAATGATTTGCCGAGTCTGTCTAGAACACGCTATACTAAGCTGTTCTGGTTATTTCAGCTCTTCACAGCTGCAATGTCTTCTGTCTTTCTCAAACAAGCTGCAGACACAGGAATGAGAAAAGCTGGGTAGATATTGCCATTCCTTTCTCCTCGCTCTATGTAGGGTCGAGTAGATGTCTGGAACTTGGAAAGTGGGCAGACAGCATGTTACAGCCTGTTTCCTGCTGGTTCCTGTTTGTATATGCCTTGACTATCCCCTTATCTTTGAGAATTAGTTTCCCATTGTGTCAGAACACATAGAATCTGAACCAAACTGGAAGACTGCTGAAAAGAAAATGCAAACGCAAACAGAGATGAATTTTACTCAGAATACATAGAAGCCTTTTAACTTAAACGAATTAAAGGATTTGTTTCATCTTAGTGAGAAACCTTCAGCGCAGTCCTCAAGACTCAAACACTGACTTTCATTTTTTTAATTTAAACTCTTAAATCCTAGCACATAAGAATTTTATCTACTTAGATAAATATATCTTTACCACCCAGTGAGTATCCCAGTTGCAAAAAGAACACTATAAACTTTCAACACAGAAAGTCAGAATGTGTAATGCTCAGTTAAAAACAGAAACTGTCTCCAGCTAACTCAAATCAACCAAACCCCCAGGACACTTGGAAACATACTTAAATGAAGTATGAAATTCACTAAAAGGAAGAAAGCCATTAAAATACAGCCCCTCTAGAATAGTGTACTTATTATGGAAAACACATGTAGGTTTACACAAGTAGCTAAAAGTGTCTCTGCTATCTTGCTTTATTGATTTGGGACTCACACGTGTGTACAAACACATACATGCACACACAGAGAAAGGAGGGAGGGAGGAAAGGAGAGGGAGATTCCAAGGTTCTGTCCCCTGCCTTTCTTGTTTTACTTCCCTCATCACAAACTGTAAAATAAATACATATTTATTTAAGTTCTTATTGCAAAGCAATGTGTTTCTAATGAACTAAAGAACACAGAAAGGTGAGTGGTAGCAATGGAAATCAAGAATACTACTCATGAAACTCTGAGTTTGAAAATGTGTAAACAAAATGAGGGACCAGAAACAGGTCAGATCCATGACAGACACATAGGGAAAGAAGCTACATAGATAATATTATGACAGCAAACTTAGGCTTTCCTCATAATGTTCCTGTCAGGAGACAAAGCCTGACAGCCTTTTTATTTCCACAGATCGGCCTGGTCCAGAAGACTGAGGGAGCCAAATATATTTGAGGCCAATCCTGAGCATGTTTACCAGAAGCTGAAGACCTATTGTGTCTTCCCCTTTCTGTCTAAGATAACACATCTGAAATGAAGGAAAGAGCACAGCAGTCTCCAAAGTAAACAAAATGAAAATTCCAGTATTTCAGAGAGAAAATGGATATCAGTTTCTGAATCTTGTACCCACTTTGGGGAATCTAAATGATCTCTTTCCTCTCCCCTCCTCTTCCCTCTCTTCCCCTCCCTTCCTTCCTCTCCTTTCCTCTCCTGTCCTATCATCCTCTCCTCCTCTTTTCTTTCTCCTTGCCTCTCCTTCCCTGATGTCTTTCTCATTCTTTCTATATATGTTTGCTTCTTCATTTTTAGAAAATTAACCAGGGCTTCCTGGTGTGTCTGAAATGATCCCCTTTCCTTTCCATTGTTTCATTGGAGGAGAAAATTATGTGATCCAAATCTCTTGTTCTCAACAAAATGACGACTGGTTAGAATGGGAGTAAATGTTTTGACAATAAAGATTTTTTTTTAAGAAAGCAAACCTAGGAGTTGTGCACTATTAGACAAGGTAAGTTCCTCTAATTTTTGTAGAAAGATTCACCTTTATGATGCAGGATAGGCAAATGTTTGGATACTTAGAAGCAACAAAAAAGTTTAAAGTCCCATCTTCTGTTTCCAAGATGTTTGAGTTAACTCCAGCTGGGATTTAGTGTATACATTAGTTAGCATCTCTTTTTTCTTCCTTCCTTCCTTCCTTCCTTCCTTCCTTCCTTCTTTCTTTCTTTCTTTCCCTCTTTCTTTCTTTCTTTCTGTTTGCTTTTCGAGACAGGATTTCTATGTAGCTTTGGAGCCTATACTGGAGCTAGCACTTTTAGACCAGGCTGCTCTCAAACTCACAGAGATCCACCTGCCTCTGCACCCTAAGTGTAGTAAAAATTCACTTGAGTTATGAGAAAATACTTTAAGATACAGAGACATTGTTGCCTATTCAATCTGGTTTAAGTTTTATTGCCATTATTCACATTATATCTCTTTTAAGTCAATCAAAAGGTAGAATTTCCCTTGCTGTTTCTTGGTCATGTATTCTCTTCCCATGTTTAATCTTAGCTACCACAAGAGAGCTGTATTCCATTAAAATGAAAATTCATGAAAATCTCTAATAGAATTATATAAACAAATTATGGTATTATATAAATATATTTATATATACACACATATATATATATAATTGATTTGCATGACCTCCCCTTTTAGTTTAAAATGATTTGTGTGTCTATGTGCTGAATACAGCAAAAGTCTACTTTATTCATCCTTCAACTCTGCAGCCAGATATAACCCCATGGGAGGTCAGATGCAATATTCAAATACATTTAAACCTGAAGATCAACTATTATATTCTAACTGTATGTAATAGAGAGAGGGAAGGATGAAAACCACTACGATCCTACCCAAGTGATTTCCAGATATCCGGCACCCTTCCACAGTGCACATGCTTCTTACTCAGCAAATATGTTGTTTAAAAATGAAAAACCTTCAGGAGATGTAGGGCCCACAACTCTGGAAAGAGAATCACACTTCCAGCCTGAATGACAATGGAGAACAAACAGTCTTATCTGATACACAGTGACAAGCGACTAAGACACTGCATTATACTGTATTCAGAGTTCTTTTCTTCCAAAGAGCATGAGTTCAGCCATAATGGCATGTTATATAAATGCACACTTGGATAATTCCTCTTGTAACAATAGCCTTCCAAATGTTTCTGCAGATGTTTGGGGAAGATCGCCTTTGTGGCTGGAATGAATGCTTAGATGTGTGAGTGTAAAATCTAACCGAGAACAAGGAGGAGCACTCTGCTGCTGGACTTTCTTCTCCTCAAGTTCTTTAGGAGCTGATATCTCATTCACTGTAGTATATATGTCCTAATATGGAACTACATGAATCACGCTGTCCTGTGACACAAAGTAGAGAATTTCCTCTGAGAAATAAACTTGTGCTTAAGATCCTACTGGGACATGTCAAGTCTTTAAGGTCAGTGTGTTCAGATTCTACTTGGTTACTGAGTACTGGGACATAAAGGATATGACAATAAACTGAAGCACCACTATGAGGAGTTCCTGATGGTAACTGATCCTGATGGATCAAGAGCAACTTGATCTTAATGGATACAGAGATTGCTAATGAGCTCACCTCATTCTGTATTCCTTGAGTGATGTAATGAATATCCAACATAAAGAAGTTATGTATCTTTCTTCTTAAGAGGAATGTGTGAAATTTATTAGAATAATTGATATCAGACAAGTAAATAGATAGAAAGAAATAAAGAAAATAATAAAACGCATCAGCTATGATTCCTTGAGAGTTTCAGTTATTACATTATGGTACCAGATTTAATTACTTAGTGAGTTTATATTTTTTTGATTTATTAGGTTTTTTAAAAAAAACAATCCAAGTTCCCACTCCTACCCCTCCTCCCACTCCTTCTACACATCCTCTCACCCCACCCCCATCTAATCCTCAGAGAGGGTGGGGCACATTGCTTTGTGGAAGGTCCAAGGTCCTGCCTACTATATCTAGGCTGAGCAAGGTATACGTCCAAAGAGAATAGGATGCCAAAAAGGCAGTACATGCAGTAGGGATAAATCCTGGTGCTACTGGCAGTGGCCCCTCAGTCTGCCCCAGTCATGCAACTGTCATCCACATTCAGAGGGACTAGTTTGGTCCTATGCTTTCTCTTTCCAAGTCTGGCTGGAGTGGTGAACTCCTATTAGCTCAGGTAAACTGTTTCAGTGTGTGAACCCATCATGGTCTTTGCTCATATTCTCATTCCTTCCTCTTTTCAACTGGACTTTGGGAGCTCAGTCCAGTGCTCTGATGTGCATCTGCCTCTGTTTCCATCAGTTGATGGATGAAGGTTCTATGGTGATATTTGAGATAATCATCACTCTGATTACAGGGCAAGTCAAGATCTGGCCCCCTCTCTTCTATTGCTTGGGGTCTTAGCTGGGGTCATCCTTATGGATTCCTGGGAATTTCTCTAGAGCCTAGTTTCTGCTAATGCTATAATGGCTCCCTCAATCAAGATATCTCAATCCTTGCTCTCATCTCTGTCCTTCCTCCATACCGACTATCCCATTGCCTCAAGTTCTCCTCAACCCCTCCTTCTCCCCTCCTCTTCTCCTTCTACACTTCATTCTCCCTATAGGAGAACTATAGGCTCAATGTCCTTTGTTTATATCTAGTATCCACTAATGAGTGAGTACATATCATATTCATCTTTTTGGGTCTGGGTTACCT
>LOJH01059967.1:0-11191 GCA_001685095.1 Ellobius talpinus
AGTTTCAGCATATTAGTGGCCCTAAGATCAAATAAATGTGGCAAAAAGATAAAAATTTTAGCATCTAAAATGAAAGTTTATTTCTTCCATCTTAAGAATGTGCTTTATGTAATTTATTTAAATGAACACAGAATGCCAATACTTACCACTACACTGGTCCTAATTCATTACAGATGTTTCTGTTTATAATGAGGAATTGCCAGTCAGGAATGTCAATAACCTAGGATTATTAAAAAACTAAGCATTGCCCAATGGACTTCTAACTGCCTCTTTGGTTTATTTATGAATGAAATCCTTTGGGGGAGTAAACCACAGTGATGGTGTGCTCTCCTTACAGTATAGAAGCCATGTCAAAGTACCAAGGTGCTCTTCAATCTGTGACCATTTCCTCTCGGTGTCTTAAAATTACATCGAGCCAGTAGATCTTCTGCATCCTTTGCTTAAAGGGATGAAAGAGTTTAACAGTTGCAATTCATTACCAGAATTTAATTTTACAGAAGGCTGTGTTTTAACTATGGAAATGCTTACTCATTTTCAGTTAAGAAGAAGAGTAGATTCAGCACTTCATACACATTTGGCGATTTAGAATTCCAATCCTGGGTAAGTCCTGAAGCTGAAGGTGAATCGTCTCTGGGATACTGAGTGGCAGTATCAAAGTTGTCATTATCACTGACAGACTTGCTGCAATTGCGTGTCTATACGTAGTAACTTTCATAATATGTGGCATCCTTCTTTCCCTTTATTCCGAGAGTTAACTTCTGGCAGTCTTACAAGACAATACAGGAAGCATTCAGCAGTGGATATAATATATACTTTGCTGAACAACACAGTAAAACATGTCCTTTAGTTAAATAACAGAATCATGCAAGACATCGGTAGCTGGTGGAATAAGTAGGTGGTTCAATTGCTGCTGATCGGTTACATTTAAGGTATTAAAAAATATTGGATAAAATTGGCTTAAGACTCCATGTGAGCACTGAGCCGTGAGGAAGGGAACAAACGTCCAGCATCAGACACATCAAGCATCTTTATTTTAATTCCTCCATGCCAACAGGAAACTTCAGGTTGAAAGACTAGACTCTCAATTATTTGCTTCAATTCCTTGCTGAAATTCTGTGGTGCTGATGCAGAGTTAGAATGATATGCTTCGAGGACCACAGTAAGCTGATATCGCAGGGAAGTGTTTAACAGCTACAACCCCACATCTTATCTATGTGGGCGCAGTAACTTCACTATCCACAAGCATCCCAAGAAGGTTCTCTTTTCATTCCAGCACAGGCTCTATGCATATATGTGACAGATGGCTTAGATTTCAATCTAGGAACCATCTCCTACAACTTGTATGGTTTTGATATGTTACTCAACTTTTCACACCCTCAATCTCCTTATATAAACTGGAGGATAAATCTGTCTCAGAAGGGACCAGGTAAGTTAAATGAGAGCATACAGGTATAATATATTGTACCTAGTAAATGTTCCAAAGCTATTTTCCAGCTCTTTGTCTGTAACCCACATGTAATGTGTGGCATTCAAGGAAGATACACTCATATTATGCACACACACACACATATATGTATGAATCTAAGGGTTGACCCATAGTGTGCAATGCTCCTAGTACATGGTGTGAGGTGAGAGTGTAAGGAGACATGTTCTGTTCCTGGACAATTCCACTATGCTTTGGTCAAAGAAAGGTAGTTTCACTTTTATGGTGGTCACTACTGTGCTAGTTAACTTTGAACTAAAATGATGTCTGACTGTGGGTTGGGCTATGACTCAACAACTAATAGCACTTCCTGTTCTTGCAGAATACCTGAGTTTTTTCCCCAGCACCCACATTAGGTATCTCATGACTGCTTATAATTTCAGCTCCAATGCTTCTGGGCTTTGTGGGAAGATGGAGTCATGTACATTCACATACATGCATGCACACACACACACAATTAAAAATAATAACTGATCATTAAAATAGTGTCTATAATCTCCCCTTTCCATATATTTCTGAAAAGATGAGTATCCACTATCTTCTATTTGAAAATTTAGATTTTGGTTCATGTCCATATCTTTGTTTTGTTTTGTTTTTTTCCTATTCAATTTTGTCTCATTAAGCTTAAATTGCTACTAAAATCTGTTTAGTAATGCTATATTTTAACTCTGATGCCTAGGCAATTTATAAAACCTTTGCGGTTTGCATTATTTTACTTTTGTCATTTACAGAGTGATGCAGCCATTTTTTGCATCTCTACCCACGACAAAGGGAAATATGTTAAAAGGAATAGCATGTGGCAGCAGAAAGTCACCACCTGTGTCTAGTTAAAGCTCTAGGATTTCAATCAGTCACTTCCACCTAGATGCATGTATTAGCTAGTTTTGTTCTCTGTTTTTCTCTCTCCTTCTCTCTCTCCCTTCCCTTCCTCCTTCTTTCCTTCCCACTGTTCTCATTTCCCTCATTTTATAAGATAGAATGAAAACCACATAAGAACTCAATTGTACTGCATCCTCCACATATCTTGAAGTACCATCCCATAAGCTGATGATAACATCAGCAAAAGAAACAGATGCATCTCCAGTGTGGTTTGAGCTGCAATTCTAATCTCTTTGGCATGTCAAACAGAGCCAAATCTAGCCCCATTCCACAGTTCAGTGGTTAGTCATTGATCATCTAACATAGGTTTATTTGTCTACTGAGGACCTCCACTTTCGTGCTTAATGGCCATCTTAATATTCACATCTCTTTGGTAGTTGGTTTAATTATAACCATCATTAAAAATAGAAGGAGGAGGAGATTTGGGGAGAGATAAAAGACTCAAACACCAGTGGTTTGGCACAGTAGAATTTTGTGGCTAATTCACATAACATTAGCTCATGTTCCTGGGTTGGTGAGCGTATTCTTCCCTTCAGTGATTTAAGGACCTGAGATCATTACAGCTTGCAGCTCACCATATCCTGGGGCCTCAGAGTCCTCTGCACTAGGCTGAGAGAAGGAAAAACTACAGTAAAGGGAGCATATCTGGTCCTTATAAGCATGATCAAGCAATATATACATATATTTATGTATATATTTATGTATATATGTGCATATATTATATATGTATTATATATTATATATGTATAAAATGCATGACATTTCTCTTTCCATTTTGTTGAAGGTACCATCCACACAACTACATATGGTACAAAGGAGACTTTGAAAGGGTAGGTTCCGGCCAGTCAAACCCATCTCTGACACACTTCTACTCTAAGGAAGAAGGAACATTCTGTATATTCGTTTGTATGGTCTTTGAATGTGTGGTGGACAGAGAGCTATCTCCACTATAGTATCAAAATAGAACTCTTATTTGTACCCTTCTAGTCTGGCCCTCTTTTCACTGTTTCCCACAGTGAGTGGCATTTCCTTTTCTCTCAAATAGCCCTTGGAAACAGTCTTGGCTGTGTTCTTACCCTACAGATTACATCCTAGAAGCAGCATGATCAAGACCATCTACTCTCTGCTGCTGAACACCCACTCTGAGCCTTTGCTAGCCCTAATTCTTTCTCACATAGCTGTTTCCCAGGCTTTTTCAACATGCATCAGCCAGGGGAAGCTTGCAGAACAGAAAGCACATCCTATCACTGCCGCATATCTGCAGTGGTTTCTCATCTCACTCACCATGAGATACAGACTCTAATCTCTAATACCTGGCCCAGAAGCCCTACGAGACCAACCGACATGCTCACTTATCCATGGCTTTACCATTACCATCTAGCTCCCTTTCTTCCAGGGCATTTTAACACACCACTGCTGTTCTGCCACTGCAGGGTTTTGATTTGGCTATTTCCTCAGTCCAGAATATCTACAGCTTACTCCTTCACTTCCTCTGGATTTCCATTAAATGGCACCTCGTCACAAAGGTCATCCCTGGCCACTTAATTTAGTAGAATCACCTGCTGTTCTTCTCTTAATTCGCTACTCCACTTTCCAATAAACTTTACTTTTCATAGCAGTTTTAGGTTCAGAGGAAAATGTAGCAGAAACATGAGAAGAAGTTCTCATGTACTTCTGAGTCCACATAGGCATAGCTTCCTCCACTATAAACAAATAACAACTGCATGCTCTAGAATTGGATTAAACGACCCTAAACTCCCACCTCATTGCTACCCAAAGGTTACACAAACGTATTCCCTTAGTGCTGTACACTCAATGGATTTTCGGCAAAAGGGCAGTTATATGTACTCACCATTCCAGTCTCACAAACAAGCAGTTTTGTTGCCTGCCAAGTTTTCAGGACTCCTGTTTATTCCTCTTGATCCCCAGGACTCATGACAGCCACTGATCTTTTCACTTTCTATTTTCACCTTTCTTAGAATGTCATAGAGTTGGAATCATACAATATGGAGCCCTTTCAAATTGACTTCTTTCAATAAATAATATGCAATTAAATTTACTTCCTGTCTTTTCAAGGCAATTTGTGTTTCTCTGATGACACATGGTGTAGAGTGGCTTTCCATGATTCTGGAAAAAATGATTCCATGATTCTGGAAAAAGCCAAGATGCTTTTTGAGGAGTTTTCTCTTCAGATCTGTCCATTTTTTAAAAGGAGGTTCTTCATTTTTTTAATTAGCACACACTTATTATATGAATGAATGAATTTTGTGATACATTTGTATCACGCTTTTGATCCTATGCACCTCATTTTTTCTCCACCCATCCTTTTGATTATTGATTTTTTGAAATTTGATATAGATTTTTACTTTGTGTAAAATTTATCATGTATTTTGTGGAGTTTTCTAGAATTTCTTCTCCAAATGTGTTGTCTGTCTCTTCATTTTTTAAAAAATAATAGTTTTCAAGGAGGAGAAATGTTTACTTTCAATATCGTCCAGTTCTCAATGATTTCTTTCTTGGGTTGTATCTTTAGTGATTTATCTAAAAGATCGTGAAGCTTGTGTGGTAGCATATGACTGTAATTCTAGTTCTTAGGGAGTGGAAGCAGGAAGATCAGAATTTAAAACTAACCTGCAACCTCTGTTGAATCAGACCTTGCCTCAAAAAAAAAACAATCCCCAACAAAACAACAAACCAACAGTAGGAAGCACGTTCAAGGTTGTCCAACTCTGCTTCTATGCTTTCTTCCAATAATTTTATAGTGTTTTACTATGCATTTGGTGTCTGGACCATTGAGAGTTAAATTTTGATCGTAGTGTAAAGTGTCATTAGATTCATTTACTTTGCATGTGGGTGTTCAGATCTTCTAAAGCAAAGATCACCACTGCTTCTTTGTGGTACTTTTGTTCTTCTGTCAAAGATCAATTGAAATTTACGTTATTTTTTTCTGGGATCTGTTTCATTGATCTGTTTTTCTATTGTTTGGCCAACCTTTCTGTGCTAGTGCCACACTGGATTGATTACTACAACTTTATACTAAGACTTAAGGTTGGAGAGTATTGTCCTTCTGTCTTAACTTTTCCTTTTTTATAGATTTAGTTTTATTTTTAATGTATATTTGGCTTTCTGTATGTATATATATGCACCGTGTACATGTTGGGTACCCAGAGAGATCAAAAGAGGATGTCAGATGCCCTGGAACTGGAGTTACAGGTTTGTAAACCACCATATGAGTTGGTTGTTGGGAACTGAACCTGGGTCCTCTGCAAGACAAATAAGTTCTCTTAACTTCTGAGGCATCTCTATAGGCCCCTTCTTTCTTTGTCAGTGTTATATGAGCTATTTTTGTTATTTTGACTTGAATACACACATACATATATGCATATATGGTATGTGTATATATAGATACACACACAAATCTTTCTCCTCTCTATTTCATGAGCTATTATATAATTACTTCAAATCCATTTAGCATAGTACCTTTACTAATAAAAACTTCCCGATTCTTCCCTTTATCTCTCATCTCACTGAAGTTATTGTCTTTAATTGCTCATAATCATATATAACACCCATAGCAATATATCATTGCTATTGTGTTTCAATATGCATGTGCATGCTCATTGTGGGCATATGTGCATGCATGTGGAAGATGAAGAATAACCTTACCCTTACAAATGTCCACCTACTTCGAGACAGGCTATCGCCATGGCTTGGGTCTCACCAGTATGGCTGGCATGACCACAATAAGGCTGGCATGAGCACAAGAGACCCTCCTGTTCCTGCCTCTCAGAACTGAGATTACAAGAATGTGTCACTGTGCCTGGAATTTTTACAAGAATGTGAGGGCTTGAATTTAGATCCTCATACTTGCATGACAAACACCCTATTGACTGAGACATTCTTGTCAACCCTGTTGCTATTACATCAATTAAAAATAAACATTTTTATTACCTTTACTTGTTCTTTCCTTAAAGTTATTCTTTTCTTTATATTAGTTGTTTCCCTCCGAAGAATATTTTTTAGAGTTCTCTTTCTTTTGTGCACATGTGTGAATGTGCATGTGGGTGTGCATGTGCACGTACGTGTGCGTGTGTGCATACGTGTGCGTGCGTGCATATGTGTGTGTGTGTGTGTGTGTATTTGTACTCATGTCTGTATGTATTGAGACCAAAGTTTGACTTCAGGAGATTAACTTTATTGCCTTGCCTTAATTTTAAGACAGAATCTCTCACCGAATTTTGACCTTATCATTTTGGCTAGACTGGTTGGCCAGCAATCCCCTAGGGCTCCCCCCTCCCCCCATCTCTGTCCCTGCTAACCTCAATGCTGAGGTTAGAGATGTGTGTAACCCTGTGCTTGGCTTCTAATGATGTGCCATGAAGTCTGAACTCAGGTCCTCGTGCTTTGCTCCCCAAGTACCCTACCCAACCACAAGCCCCAACAAGCTGTTGTTCCTCTCAACACTGAATATTTTATTCCACGCTCTTCATTTCTTCCTGACACAGTTTCCTGTGAGAAGCCGGATGTAGTTCTTATCTTAACTTCACAGTTCTAAAGGTATTTTGTCTCTGTTGATTATTTCTGGGATTTTTTAATTATTGATTTTTTTTAGTTCCTTGAATATCTAACTAGTTGTAGGGTTTTGTTTCTATTTCATATTTATCCCACTTGATATTTTCTGGGAATCCTGGATTTTTAATTTTTTAAATTATTAACTTGGGGAGAAATTATCAGCTATTATTAATTTAAATGCTTCCCATGTCACATTCTCTTTTTCTTTCAGTACCTTGCTTTCTGACCTTGGCACTCTAAATGATGTCCATAATTCTCTTGTACATTTCCTGACTGAGTCTTAAGACCAGTCATTTTCTCCAGATTTGCCCCATTCATTTTACTTAAGAATGGTACTAGAAAACCAAGATCTGGCTGAGAGTTTTCAAACTGACACTGATATGTAATGGCTTTTAGATCCTCTCTTAACATATGTATGAGGGAGACACATCAATGCCTACTAATTTACACCTACAGTCCTATCTATAGCTGTTGCTTTATCAGTCCGTCACTACCGTGTCAAGCTAACACGAGGTCACCATCAGTCCTTCAGCTTTAAGGTGCTCCCACAGGACTCATTCCCGCCTTGGAAATACTACTTTAGTGCTTAAATGCATAAAAAAGAAACAAATTGATAGCTGGTGACCTTCATCACCCATGTAAATGATTTTGGAGAATGTAGGGAGCCGTTTCACAAGTCTTCCTGGCTGCATTTTCCCTGGCAAGTCAAGCATGACCTAAATGTCTACTGTATGCACTGTCAGTAATCATAGTGCCCATCTTGCCTCCCACTCCTTCACAATAGGCTCTCAGATTTAACAGTCTCCTTTGTACTAAGCATGGAACTCTACTGTGTGACTGCAAACATGAACAGACATGTTCCTTGTCCTTGGAGCACTGGACCATTAATGGTGAGGGAGGCAGAGACAATAAGTAAATCAGTGCGCATTATAAGTATATGGTTGCAAGCTATGATGTGGGATACGAAGGAAGAGAGAGTATGGGAAGAGATTAAAGAGGGAACCTAATTTGAACTTGCAGTCTGGTTCGTGTTCTTTGTTCCCTTAGAGGCCTCTATTTTAAAAAGGAAGATTTACATTGGGACATTTCTGACTATAACGGATGTTAAATATCAGAGTGCTTTTCCAAAGAGGAGCAAAGAACACTGGACTGCCTTTCTGAGGAGGACTAATTGCAAGAGCTGAGTTCCTTTATTAATCCTTTTACTGCAAATCATTTTCAGTTTTGCATTTCCAAGGTGGGGGAGGGGCCCAGAAGCCGCTCTGGTGCCTGGATTCTTCATGTGGTTTTGTTTCCAGAAAACTGAAGAAACAAGCTATTTATCCTCAGCGTTTATGGGAATCTCAACCAAGTTACATGGAAAGAAGAGACTTATTTGCATCCCATGGAATGGAAATCACAGTCCTATCTGCAGCCTGGAAAACTTTGCCTAATGTCACTTATGCAAACAAAATGGCTTTGGTAAATGCCCAACACAAAATGTATGTCTGTGTGAATATCTATATACATACAAACATATATGGTTTGCACATGTATGTGTGTGTGCACGCACATGTGTGTGCGTGTGTGTGCATGCCTTTGTGTTTTGAGAATGCTTGGGAAATGGTAGATAATTACAGCCTAGAGTGAACATAGTTTCCCTCCATGTATTCAGTGCCTATTTTCAGATTCCCACTGCTTGTAAGGGTTTGCCTGTGGACAAACCTAACCGCATCTTTGCCTTCTTGATACTTATCTTTCAAACCTAGCAATTATCAGCCAAGTCTTCACCAGCACCATGGTGTTCAGAATCTCCTGATCTCAGACACTTGCTGGGACTCAGCAGCACCAACTGATGATGACTCTTCTTAGGGAGCTTCTGGTTGTGCAAGCTGCATTCCAAAGAATGTTCTTTCTAGGCTCTGTGCAACATGCTATTCTTTGTAATTTACACAATGAGCCTTAGCCCTGTGTTTCCTTTTCCTTTTTCTCCCTGACTTGCATCAAACAGCCAGCATCTATGCACCACTCTGTGCTTCCAAGTCACTTAAGACCTGCTTCTAAGCACTGATTAGATTTGGGGTCTCTCTCTCTCTCCTCTCTCCCTCTTCTCCCCTCTTTCTTGTTTGTGTTCTATCTCCGCAGCATTGCCTGCTTAACTTAGCTGGGAAACAATTTGGTGTAAGGGGTTAAGGGCATGGGCTTTAGGAACAGACCTCTCCAGTTAAAGTGCTGATTTACATGCATGAGCTGTGTGTGAATCTTAAGCAAGTTTTACCTTAATTGAGCCTCAACATCACATATGTGGAATGGAACAATACTATTTATCTCAAGGTCATCGCAAGATTGGATAAATATTAAATGTAGCATTCTTAAAGCACTGTCTGACATACATGGAATAACTTCTGTATAGATGATAGCTATTATTACTGTCATAGACCTGTACTTCACTTCCTAGGGGCAATGTGACAAAAGTTTTGAAATTCACTTCTGAGTAAGAATTCCCTGAACTTTTAAATCCCATTTTCCCAATTTGTTGTTGAATAACTTAAGCAGTTTAATCTCTCTGAGCCTTTGAAAACACTGGTAGTAATAGAAACTTCTTAAGGATTCTTCATAAGGACTCAAAGGTAGTAATGAATACAGAGCACATGGCATGTGACTTGACAAATGAATAAAAATGATATGGATGGAAATTTAGCAGATGAACAAAGATATTACTGAAAACTCAATAGATAGGTTTAGTTAGAAAGAGAGAGAGAGCTCAGTAGAGTGACGATTTTGGACCTCAGCAGGATTCGCTGGATTATATTCAGCAAAATACAAAATGACCTTTTTCCTGTATGTATAGAATATAAAGAAAAGAACGTTAAAATCACATGTCTATCAGTTCTCTATTGATATAACTGATTACCACAGGCTGGGTAACATCAACTTGAAAGTTTATTTAGCTCCCTCATCAAGACTTTGAGAGCTCCAAGGTAGAGTCTCCTTGTGGTGACATGTGGTAGTATTCTGGTACCTTTTTTTCCTTTAACTTATTTATATCATTTTACATACCCCTTCCCACGCCCCTCAGAGGAAATAAGACCTTCCTTGAGGAGTCATGAAGTCTAGTATACCATGTTGAGTTAGGATCAACCTCTCCCATCCCCCATATCAGGGTATCCCACCGCAGGGAATGAGCTCCAAAAAGCCAGTTCATTTACCCAGGATAAGTCCTGGTCCCACTGCCAGCCTCCACCACCAACAGACCTAGCCATATAATTGTCACCCACATTCAGAGGGTCTAGTCTGGTTCTATGGAGTTTCCCCAGCTGTCAGTTCAGAGTCAGTGAGATCCTGCTGGTTCGGGTCAGTGGTCTTTCTGGGTTTCCACATTATGACCTTGACTTCCCTTGCTCACATGATCCCTCTCTTTGACTGAACTCTAGGAGCTTAGCCCAGTGCTTGGCTGTGGGTCATTGTATCTGCTTCCATCAGTTACTAGATGTAGGTTCTATGATGATAATTCGAGTCATCACTAATCTGATTATGGGGGAGGCCTGTTCAGATGCCCTCTTGACTATTACTAGGAGTCTTAACTGGGGTCATTCTTGAGGATTCTTGGGAATTTCCCTAGCATCAACTTTCTCCCTAAGCCCATAATGGCTCCCTCTATCAAGATATCTCTTTCATTGTTCTCTCCTTCTGTACCTTCCCTAACTAGGTCTTCTTGACCCCTCATGTTTCCACCCTCCATCCCCTCCCTTCTACCCCCTTTCTCAGTTTACCCAGGAGATCTTAACTATTTCCCCTTCCTGGGGCCCTCCATATGTGTCTCTCTTTTGCCTAGCTTCTCTGAGGTTATGAATTGTAGCCTTGTTATCCTTTGTTTTACATCTAATATCCATTTATGAGGGAGCAGATACCATGTTTGTCTTTCTGAGTCTGGGGTACCTCACTCAGGATGATTTTTTTCTAATTCCATCCATTTGCCTGCCAATTTCATGATGTCATTGTTGGTTTTTTTTCTGCTGAGTAATACTCCATTGTATAAATGTACCACATTTTCTTTATCCATTCTTAGGTTGAGGGGCATCTAGGTTGTCTCCAGGTACTGGCTATTGTGAATAATGCTGTTATGAACACAGTTGAGCAAATGTCCTTGTGGTAGGAGTGTGCATTTTTTGGGTATATGCCCAAGAGTGGTATTGTTGGGTCTTGAAGTAGTTTGATTTCCAGTTTTCTGAGAAATCACCATACTGATTTCCAAAATGATTGTACAAGTTTGCACTA